>APFE031073765.1:9705-26482 GCA_000404065.3 Pinus taeda | reverse complement strand
ATATTTGGGCACTGCAACCCCAATCATATATGTCCATAAACCAAGGGCTTATGAGTCCCTAAAAGTGTTGTTTCATACCCTAAAGGAACAAGGTCAGCTGATTACATCATCTCCTAGAAGTTCTCCATGGAAAAATGCTTAGAACTGGTCAAAACTGGACCATACAGACTTCTCAGTGTTAAGGGTATGATGCATCTCACCTGCCACATGCAAAAAGTGTGATGCATACTAAAAATCCCTTCTGTAGGGTGTGATGGGTGAGAGTAGACAAATGGTAGAGATAGTTTGCAAGGTGGATGATCATGGAATCTTGCAGAAACTTCTCTTGTGACACTTACCTCTCTGATTTTGCCCACGGATGAGTAAGAGATCATGAATCTCCAAGTGGAACCAAGAACTATCAGAGAGAGGACACTAATAAAAATCCCAGAAGCTAACTCACCCCCTGCAAACATCTATATATGGATCCCTCATCCCAGAGATCTAGAGGCTGGAACCTTGTATTTTGTAAGGAAGTGTTGTTGGTTTCTTGGTGGAATATCATAGTGTTAGGTGATCTAAGATTTTCATGAGGTGAAGAAGGGCTTTCATGCTGGGAGGATGACACTAGGTCAGATCAATGGGTTGTAATCCTCTCTTCTACTCTTTCTCTCAATAAAGCTATTTAAGTTTTCCTCCACATTCTTGTATGTTTGATGATATATGCATTTGTGTGGTCGATATATATCTGGTCCTATATTGTTTATGATTGTAGATCTCTGTATTTTGAAGGTATTATGCTACTTTGACTTTACAGGTGCTCTTTGAAATGGGGTAAGCAAGGAAGGAGCGGCAAAGATCCGTCAAAGGGGAGAAGAAAAAAGCAAGGAGCCAAGCAAAAGACTGAGGTTGGTACTCTCTGCTTCTCTCCCATCTACTTCTCATAAAGGAAAATGAAAGTAACTTTAGTTTTTTTGTTTCTAAGATAACTACCTGTCTCACTGGGACTAGCAGCTTTGAATGGACACTAGATTTCCTGATAACAAACATCGAAACCGATACCAAGTTCTTCTTTAGTCTAGGCACATACATCACATCTGTCAAGGTGAGAGGATATCCATGCTCCCTCTTAGAAGAAACCATGCCCACTCCTGAAACACTATACCTTCCATCATCACCCATCTCTATGTGCATCTTGAGGTCTTTCTCCTCCAAGGCATTGAATAAATTTTTATCATCGGTCATGTGGAATGAGGATCCACTGTCAAGATACCAGACACAACCCATCATCGATGACACCATGCATGCGATGAGGGTAAAGTCAATTTCGAATTGAGAGGGTAATGCCTCACCTTCCAATCCTTTTGAGGATCCCTTCTTGGACTTCTTTGATGAGAAATTAGTTGCATAATGTCCCATCTTATGACAATTAAAGCATCTTACTTTAGACATGTCATCCTTCTTCCCTCTATGAGAAGAATTCGATTTGAAATGAGAAGCCTTCCCCTTCCCTTTCCTTGCCTTGCTTGATAAGGCTATATTTTCTTCACCATCATTCATGGATGAAGAACCATCTCGTGTGCTCCTCCTAATCTCCTCTTGCATAAGATCCAAACACAGTCGTTCCCAATCTGACAGTTTCTCCCTTCCATTCATAGAGTCCTGACAGCTATTCCAACTCTTTATAAGGCCAAGGAGAGTGAAGCTCACCATATCATCATCGACAATAGTTATTCCCACTACCAAGCTCATCTCTGTAGGTGGTGAGCTTGTTCAGATATGTGGAAATAGTATTGTCCTTCTGCATCTTGATTCTTCAAAGCTTATCCTTGAGCGCCAATTTCCTCTGCTCACTACTGTTATGGTAGAGGTCCTTCAATGTCTTCCACATTGGAAGTGGAGTATCCTTCCCATGGAGACTCGAGAAAATATGGTCTTGAACTCCCTCAAGGATGATTCGTCTCGCCTTCGTAACACACTTCTTCCACTCAGCCAATTCTTGTGCATTAGTTGAAGCTGGCTTTGGGATTTCTTGATCAATGAATTCCTTCAAGCCATTGTATTTTAATACCACCTCCATTCTATCTTTCCATGCTATGTAATTCGAGCTACCTTACAAGGCATACTTGAGTCTCAAGCCATAGAAAGCCATTGGCCAACCTTGAAGTATGATATGAATTCAATTTTCACCTGCAACCCCAAACTTCAAACTTTGAATTCTCTTCTTATTATACTGTTCATGGCTCTGATACCATGTAGAAAATATATGATAGGTTAACCTGATAATGAAATATAAATCAAAGAAGAATACTCTAACCTACTTCTACTATCAATTTGTGGAAGCTTAAAGATTGAGCTCAACAATATAACCAGAAGAAGAAGAATCAATGGCACAATACACATGAAAATACTTTGGGGAAAGTCTTAGATAAAAACCCCACACTATTGTATTATCATACATGGTGGAAATACACAGGAATTATATAAAGCCTTAGCTCTCACGCTAGCTAGCTCTCAGTACAATCCTCATAGATACTCACAGGAAATCTTGGCTTCTCTCTAGCCTTCCTCTTTACCCTCCAAGCTCCTATTTCCTTGTGCTGTTCCTTGTGGATGATTAACCTATTACTAAGTGGAAAAACAAACCTTCAAAACTACACAATCCTCAAGGATGAATCCTTGACTACATGCATGAGTTTTCTCCATGAGAAAACACATGCAACTGATAGTACATTATCCTTGAACATTAATCTTAATTGGTTCTTTCTCAGAATAGACATGCATGAGTTTCTGATGAGGGAATCTTCAGTTAACTGGAGTAGCACTAGTTGAGTGCATTAATGCATCAACTGACTGTTAACTCACTATTAGTTCCTCAAACAGTTTGGAACTAATTTAACTGGACTTAACTTATTAAACCGAGTTAACTAATTACAACATAAATATAACTTAATCTTATCTCCTTAATTTAAGGGATAACTCTTGCATGACTTCAGAAAGACTTCTAACTTGAATTTATCCAACTAATTAATTTAAAATGAATAAATTTAATTATTTCCAAGTAGCTATTAAGACTAAATTCAATTTTAATTCACAATTTAATTGAAGGAAAAATTAAATTGGAATATTCTTGTTTCCATATTTCAACACTTGAACTCCACTAGAGGTCAAAGAACAACGTGAAGCTGTTGTGAGGGATGGAGTCGCTGTAGTAGATGTTGTAGTGGCAGAATGCACTGTGCTCTTCGAGAAGTCTATGGAGCTAATCAAGATTCTGTAGGAATATCCTAATCTACAGAGGTTTAACACAGAGGTTCGAGAACTACAACAACAGTATGAAAAAGAAAAGGCGATAGCGCGCACCGTCACTGTCACCCAGAGATTGGCAAAGATGCAGGAGGTAAAGCAATTGCAAGAACAGGTGGAAGCAGCATAGTGGAAAGAGGTAGTCCTCAAGGCTAGATTAGGGGCTTGGTTGGAGGAGTCCTATGTGATCTCTGCCATCATTGGGGAGAAGTTGGCCAGCCTGCAGAGAACACAACAGAAGATCCAGGAAGATAGTGCAGGACTAGCAACCAAGCAATTGGTAGAGTAGGTCAAGTAGGTAGTTATGCAGTGCACAACTGAAGTTGCAGTGGCGCAAGTGGAGCTGGGAATCTTTGCAGTAAGATATCCATGCCAACAGGGTGACTCGAGGGCAAGTCATGATATTTGTGTTGGGGGCCTGTTGGGATAGGGTCCCCTAAGGTCAATTTTGGGGCAAAAGCCCAAGTTTTTAGGATGAAAGCCCAAGTTTTTGTATATAAAGAGTAAAGTCTCTGCAAGATGTGGTCGTAGAGCATGTATATGTAAAGTGTCATAAATGGTTTTTAACCTTCATTTATGTAAGACGTGTCAGCTTTAGAAGATCTACCCATGGTCTGCGGACCATGGGATTGTATAAAAAGGAAAGTCTTAGAGAGTCTAAGGCAAGTTTTAGGAGAAAAAATATATGAGTGTAATGGGTTAGTAGAAGTGATGAGTGAAGAGTCTTAGAGTAGAAGACAGGCTCTGCAACTGTGTGTGCAGAGGCCTATAGAAGAGTCCATAGCTGAGTGCGCGGACCCCTACAACTGAGTGCGTAGGGTAGTTTTGAGTCTGTAAGAATATCTGAAGCATTAGTATAGAGATTGTTCCAGAAATATCTGTGTTTTGACCTTTTACTTCTATTGTGAGTGAATGCAATTATGCTATGCTGAATAATGGGTTTATGATTTAATGTTGTATTGATGTGTGAATCTGTATGTTTTAAATTGTTACACGAACACAAGTAATAATATCTGTTTACGCAAAGAATATCTTAATTATGCTAAAGCTATTAGACACTTAAGCCAATCTGGGTAATAACAGACTTAGGAGTGATTATAGAGGCATGTAAGTGGTAGATTCACCTATTTAGGGTCCACAAAAGATATTCGTAGACCTTCGCAAAGGTCTAAGGGTGATTAAGAGAAGTATTTTGATAAGCCCTAAAAGGCTTATTGATTTGCGTGAAGGCAGAGTTAGGGCATAAAATGACATTACACTAATCTCTAGGTGTGGAAACTTGGTTCCAGCATCCCCCATACTGCTTCAGGTGAGACTTTAGTCTGCACTCCGCGAATTGATGCCAAAAAGGCTAGTAGTGTAGGGAATTGTTTGGCTAACTTAACATTGAACCTGGGTTAGGACCCCCTAAGCCAACACAAATGATTGTGAGCTCATGGCTTGCTTTTCTGATTGATAAGAAGCTAGATACATACTTCTATCTCTATGACAGATGAACTACATATAAGGACCTTATGAATGATTTGCATATTGATGAAGTGATGTTGGTGTTATAGTTCTTCTTGGATGAAGAAAATGGGCCAAGAGAATGGTGTTACTGCAGGTTCCATGAAGACATGGCTATTTGGAGACATGGCTTACTTCGTCACGTAATGATAATGATAAGGATTGATGAATACTTCTCCTTATCTTAATTTATGATGATAGGCTTGGTTCTCAGATATGTTGATTATCATGGTTGATGCTTATTAAATGAGGGGTGTTAGATAACTCCCTAGTGATCATACATGTTTCGATATGTTGGGGATTGTTGTAGAAAGAACATGTATTTCTTGCTATGATTATTTGATGATGATGTTGTGGTCATGGATGATGACTATGGTGCTTAACATGTACATGATATGGTGTGAATGATTTTATGAAGATATGGTGAGTACTACTTGGAGATATGGCATATGCTTAGTTAATGCATGAAAGACTATTTTTTGATGAACATAATTAAGGATTTGTTTTACCGAGGGAAAAATGCAAGTTGATCTTGATGAGGTCAAGAGGATGAGTTGATAACAAATATCTATGGAAAATCATATGTTGCATATCAGGTCACAAGTTGATGATATTGAAGCTACATTGATAATGGACATATACAGGTTGTTGTTATTAGTGCTGATGTCAGATACTCATGGTGCATAGTGTACGATAGTTGATGATGACCGTCATGGTCTTATTGAGGTCCTTTGGTCTTGGTTATGAATGTATTATCTATAATTTGATCTAAGGTCATGTAAGGACCTATGATGTAATCATGTAAAATTCAGTCATGTATGGACTATATTGGTCAAGTCCTTTTGCACATGTGATGTAATTTGTAACCCCACTATGTTTGGGAAGTTGATGTAATAATGATGTCAAATATGTAAACCCACTGTGATTGGGTGATTGATGTAAGTTTGTGTCCTTGGTGATAGGAAAAGCCCTATAAGTCATAGAATCATGTACTTCAATGTACATCTGTCAAAGATTTCAGCATGTGCTCAGGGGGAGCATGATCAAAGATTTCAGCATGTGCTCAAGGGGAGCATGGTCAATGTTCATACTCAGTAGTTTAGATATGGAAGTCGTCATTCATCATTGGTCAACCATTTTTCCCTTAATGTCAAAGGGGGAGAGTAGCTTGGTTTGGTGCTTGGCTTGATGTGTTTACAGGTTATGGTCACCAAACACCAAAGTGGTTGCCATCAAGTCCAAAGGGGGAGATTGTTGGGATTATGAATTAGGGGTTTTCCTTGATGGAAACATACCTGATGAGTTGTCCTTGATGACAACCTAACTGATGAATGAAAACCTACTTGATAAGTTCTCTTGACAGAAACCTACATGTTGAAGATGTAATGGCAAAGGCATAATAGTTCAAAGGCAGAGGTATGATAAAGTTAAAAGTTCAATAAGTATACGGGGTTTCTGTTAAGAAGATAAGCATACAAATGTGAGTATGAAGAGGTAAAGGTGTATACAGTTTCTGTACCATGGTATTGTAAATCCCAAGGATCCTTACCATGGTATCGCCTTGTTGTATTGAACCCAATAATGAATTTTTTTATCCCATCTAATAAAACTATCTGTTGGCGTACGGTTTTGACCTATGGTATTGCAAAAGGCTAAGATATATAAGGTGATGAAGATGAAAGTGGTAAACATAATGTGAAAGGTGTGCAATGTGTGCAAGTAATGGAAATATTATGAATAGTTAGATTTGAAGAAAATATGCATGTTATGGGATATTGATGCTTTTCTTGATCTAAAGTACGTATGCACTCGTGAGTTTGATGATGGATCAGATCCAATAGATCTGAGATGACAATCATGATTATGGGATGATTTGATTTTTTTGATGGCATCTTAACGCATGATTTGTCTGTGTACGTTGAGATCTGGGTATGTCTGAAGTTTTGTGCTGTAGAGAATATTTGACTATGAATTTGCAGATATGTACACAAGTTTTATAACTTGCAAGACATGTACAAACACGGGTGTGATACTAGTAAGGCGTGTGTATTTCCTAATCTATACGTGGGTTTTTTTTCTTGAAAATCACATACACAGGCATATATGATTTAAGGAAAGCGCATACAAAAAATAGGGCTTGTTGAAAAGGTTTTCTGATTAGCTTTATCAGTTTTGATGTGTTTATGCTCTCTATCAATGAAATCTTCTTGATGATCTGTTCTTAAATAGTGATTGAGATTGAAGATTAGAGAAATTTTTGTGATTGGTTCAAATTGTTGCAGTATATTTTAGTATGATTCAATGTTTGTTTTAGAATGGCAGTTGTTCAGTTTTCACAGGTTTAAAATATGTACATGGGTATGATTCATGAAAGGCACGTACACACGCGAGTTTTATATTGTAAAGTAGCATATACATTTTGACAGATGGTTAATCAGGGTTTACAGTAACAAGATCTGGTATCCGTGATGTGCAATATGATGTTTGATATTCTAGTTACAATGATCTGAATGATTGGTTGATTTTTGATTGAGTTTCAATTATTGCTTGATTCAATCGTGTTAGAGTTTAATGATTGGTATTGAGCTTAAATGTTGGTAATGAGTCCAGTTTGAAAATTTGATGAAACATGGCCTACAAGTTATGATGTGTTGTAGCAGGTAGATCCAGTATGAAAATTTATGAAATGTGGTCCCTGGAGTTGAAGGAGTTGGAGCTTGCTTCCAGTAATAGTTGGTAAATTAGATTAGGGGTTAGATCTCTCTTTGATTAGTAGCTAGAGAACAAGTGAAAGTTGTAGCCTTTTGCAGGCTAGCACTTGTGTATTGGTACAAGTTTACGCTAGTACAAGAGCTAGGGGGTTGAAGCTCCCTTCAAGTAGGAGTTGGAGAGCGAGTGAAGGTTGTAGCATTCTATAGGTGGGTTCCTGCATATTGGTATGAGTTTGCACTAGTACATGATTGTAAAAATATTTTCTTTATATTAAATGAAGATAGAGACGACAATAGTAGGTGGGTTTTTTCCCGCATTGGGTTACCACCTTAAATCCTGGTGTTCATGTGTGTTTATTATGTGATGGTTTATTTTGTTCTTACTACACATGGTTACTATCTTTCTAATGTTTAATAAAGTACTGATGCAATGGTTGAAGATAAACAAATGATGAATTAACTGAAACATAAGTTTATTGGATGTACGCTAGTTGTCTTAAGAACAATCACATACACATGCGAGTTCCTTTCAATAAAGTCACATACATAAATCATAATATGAAATGAAAAGTTTGTGATCTTGAAAATAATGATTCACCTCCCCTCCCGCCCCCCCCCCCCCAGTATTTTTCCCAACAAGAAGTGTTTCTTCTCCTAGTCTTCCAGAACCTACAATGTTGACACAACAACGATTGGAGGAAAAAAAACATAAGGGATTCTTTACAGTCGTGATAGAAAATACACTAAAGGTCATAAGTGTGCTGAGAAGAAATTATTCTACATAGATTGTGAAGAGGAGGAAGAAAAGGAACAAGAAACATCAAAAGAGGAGGATATACACAAGGAACCAACCCAAGAGAAAGAAGAAATGAATCCAACCATATCTTGTAATGCATTGGTAGGAATTACCACTCCTCAAACTCTCAGGATAGAAGGATATATCAAGAAGAAAAAGGTAATAGTGCTAATTGGTTCTAATAGTACCCATAATTTTATTCATTGTAAGATAGCGAAGGAATTGAATTGCTTCCTATATCCAGGACTAGGGTATCAAGTGATGGTTGCAAATGGAGGAATTATAAATTGTTCGGGAAAGTGCCATAATATCAAACTAAGCATGGGGGAATATGTATTGAATAGTCTAATGTTTTCCATTCCAATGGGTGGTACTAATGTTGTACTAGGAGTCCAATGGTTACAATCTTTGGAGATGATAACTTTCAATTTTCAAGAAAGCAAGTTGAATTAAGGGGTATTGTAGGGAAAATAGGAAAGATAATCAAATATAAGGGCATGCCAAAGCTTCTGAAGAAATAAAAATGTGGCGTAATTATACATCACTGAAGGTTCAAACATCGAAATCATCTATTTCTCCAGATCTCCAAAAAGTCTTGGACAATTATTCCAAGGTGTCTGAGACTCCAAAGGCCTCCCATCTATTCATGATCATGATCATATGATACACTTAATTCTAGGAAGTGTTACTTCAAACATATGGCCTTCCATATTTCATTATGCCAAAAAGAGTGAAATTGAACGTATGATTGCATAAATGTTAGAGGCTAGTATAATTCAACCTAATCAAATTTCTTTCTCTGCTCTAGTAGTATTGGTGCATAAGAAAGATGGATCATGGCATACGTGTCCTGATTATAGGGAGCTCAATAAGATCACTATTAAAGATAAATTTCCCATTCCTATCATTGATGAATTGTTGGATGAATTACATGGAGCAATTTACTTCACCAATATGGATCTTTGTTTGGGATATCATTAACTTAGAATGAAGACTGGAGACATTTTGAAAACAATATTAACAACACATGAAGGTCATTATGAATTTTTGGTCATGCATTTTGGCCTTACTAATGCACCTTCCACATTTCAAGGTTTGATGATTTCCATTCTCAAACCCACCCTTGGAAAATTTGTGTTATCTTTTTTTGATGATATACTAATCTACAACAATTATTGGAAGGATCATGTTCAACATGTTGATAGTGTGCTAAAACAATTGGAGGAGAAAAAATTATATGAAGAAACATCCAAATGTTTCTTTGGTGTACAAGAAATGGAATATTTTGGTCATATTTTATCTCATGATGGTGTTAAGGTAGACCCTAACAAAATTAAAGCCATTAAGGAATGGAAAATCCCCACAACCATAAAACATCTTCAAGGATTTGTCCGGTTGAAAGGGTATTATCGCAAGTTTGTTAAGGATTATGGGAGCATATGAAACATAATTACCAAAGAAATATGCATTTTATTAGACTCCAGAAGAAACTAAGGACTTTGAACATATTAAAGAGGAAATGTGTTAAGCACTAGTCTTAGCTACGCCAGACTTCACAATTTTTTTTTTTTATTGTGGAATAGAATGCTCCGAGAAATGGAATTGGTGTTGTTTTAATGCAAGAAGGAAGACCCGTTGATTTTGAAAGTAGTCTAATCAAAGGAAAGTATTTACAAAGAACTATTTATGAGAAGGAAATGTTGGCAATACTACATGCACTAAAGCAATGGTGACCTTAACTAATGGGAAGAAACTTGAAGGTAAAAATAGATAATGATAGGCTCAAATAATGTTTGGAACAAATATTGTATTTAGAAGAGAGAAAAAATGGGTGACAATATGTTTTTGTATGAATTTGAAATTGTCTACAAAAAATGGATACAAAACGTTGTTGCAAATGCACTCTCAATAAAGGATGAGGATGTGGAAGCATTTATTTGTGCCATTTATGTTATCCAACTTGAGTGGATAAGTGAAGAAAAGGATGAATGGAAAAATGATGAAGAGGTGTGGCCACTCATTCAAAAGTTGTAGCAAGGTCTCAATACATATGATACATTTAACTGGAAAAATGATTCATTAGGGTACAAAGATTGCTTATATCTTTGTAAGAATTCCCAACTCAAACAAAAGATTCTTTTGAAATTGCACACCTCTCCCTTAGGAGGGAACTTAGGATTTTAAAAAACTTACCATAGGGTCAAGAAGGATTTTTTTGGGATAAACTTAACTATGATATGTATAGGTTTGTGGTAAAATGTTTTGTTTGGAAACAAAATAAAGTTGAGACAACTAAGACCCCGGGTCAGTTACAAACTTTAGCCATTCTAAGTCAGCGTTGGGAGGAGGTCTTAATGGATTTTATCACATGTTTACCCATGTATGAAAGGTAGAGTGTCATCATGGTGGTAGTGATAAACTTACAAAGTATGCACACTTTTGTGCATTATCTCATCCTTTTAAAGCTAGTATAATTGACACTGCATTTATGGAAACAATTCAAAAGCTTCATGGAAATCCAAAGATTATAGTAAGTGATAGAGATCCCATTTTCATTGGAAATATTTGGACAAAATTATTTTCTTGTCTTGGTACTCAATTAGCTCGTAGCTCATTTTATCATCCTCAACCTCATGGGAAAATTAATATAGTGAATAAATGTTTGGAAGGATATCTTCCTTTCTCTGTATTTGATAAACAAACATAATGGGTCAAGTGGTTACCTCTAGATAAAAGGTGGTATAAAAATTACTTCCATATTGCAACAAAAATGACCCCATTTATGGCACTTAATGATATCATCCACCATCCATCACATCATATTTAAGAGAGAATTCTAAGGTTCAAGCAGTGGAATATCACATCAAGCATCAACAACAAGTTCTCCAACTCTTAAAGGATAACCACATTCTATCGCTGAATCAAATGAAACAACAGGAAAAACAACATCACAGTGAAAGAAGTTTTGATGTAGAATGGGTATTTTTAGGGCTACAACCATACAAAAAAATGTCTCTCAAGCAAGCTAAGAAGGATAATAAATTATCACCCAAGTACTATGGTCCTTAGCAGGTGTTGCAAAAGATTGGTACTATGGAATACAAATTGGAGTTTCTTGCATCTTCTAGAGTACACCCAATTTTCCATATTTCATGCCTTAAAAAGGTTATCAATGATAATCTTCTAGTTTAAACAGTGTTTCTAAAACTTGACGAAGAAGAAAAATCATATTTGAGCCTAAAGAAGTCACGGAAAAACGAACTCGACAACTACATAATCAATCAATTTCAGAGTCTATCATTAAGTGGAAGAAATTACCTGCTGAAGATTCCACATGAGAGGATGAGAATTTTATACTGAAGCATTGGGAACTACTCAAGTGTTTAGGGCAACACATTTTTGAAGGAGAGGGGCATGTTAGGTCCCTATAATACTAGTGTATCCCCCTTATTGTTATTGTTATGCCCATGTATCCCCCATATTATTATTTTTGTGCCCCATAGAAGCCCACTATTGTTATTGTTGTGCCCTTACATTATTATTGTTATGTAAGCTCTAATTATATCGTGACTCTTTCGACTCCTATATGTACAAAGGCGGTATTGTCATTTGTATCATCCAAGAATTGATCATTTATGTAATGTGAAGGAGGTTTCCTCCTCAAAGAGGATAATTTTTAAGTCATTGATATGTCTTTTTTGTGAGCTGATTGCATAACAAAATAAGTTCATGATGATCTTGAAAGAGTTAGTGTTACTATTTCAGATGATGACATAACTATCAAGATTTGGTCAATGTGAGAGATAAACTATTGAATTGGGAATGATTATGGTTTGATTTCATATAGGAAGAAATAAGGCAGACTACCATAGATGGAACTTCATCCGAGGGTGAGGACGAAGAAAAATTTGCATTGGTTGGAAAGGGAAAGAAGGGAAAAGGGAATAAATATCAAACCAAACCAAAATCCAGCTAAGGGAGAAAGAAGAAATATTTGTCCAAAATTAAATTCTTTAATTGTCATGAATCCAGGAACTATGCCAGGAAATGTCCACACAAAAATTCAAGTAAGAAGACCTTAGGAGGAGCAGTAGGTGAAGCTTTGGCTTCATAGTTCGAACTTGACTTCACCCTTATCGCATGTATGGCCAAAATAGTGATGGTGAGCATGTTGTACTTAGAATCTGGTGCCTCATTCCACATGATAGGGGTAGAGATTTTTTCAGTGACCTGGAGGAGAAATATATCCAGATGCACATCGAGTTGGGGGATGCCAAAAGATACAACGTGACTAGGATTGGTACAGTCACCTTTCAGAGGGATTCAAGCTCCCCTCTCAGACACAAGGATGTCATGTTTGTTCTAGGCCTAAAGAAGAATCTCATTTTGCTGCAGTTTTGGAATACCATGGTTATGATCTGATCTTCAACAAAGGGAATGCATTCATGAGACACATAACCACGAGACACATGAAGCATATTAGGGTTCACGTGAAGAAACTGTATAAGCTAGATGTGGAAGATTATGTTGCATTAAGCACTAAGGTGAAGAAAGTGTAGAGCCTCAATGTCAGTGAACTTTGGCACAAAAGACTTGGCCATTTACATCATGACACCTTGAAGATTATGCAACAAATAAGAATTGACCTCCTCAAAGGAGCACTTTAGCAACAAGATGTATGCAAAGGATCAGGACAAAAAATTAGATGCAGTCTTGGAAAGGATCCACTCTAATGTCTGTGGACCTTCCTTGACAGCCTCCACTACTAGACACAAATATTATGTCATTTTTGTTGATGACTTCTCAAGGAAGTGTTGGATCTTCTTCATGTAGAAGAAATATGAGACAATCCACAAGTTCATAGAATTCAAGGCACTAGTTGAGAAAGAAACATACAAGAAGGTGAAGGCTCTGAGGAGCGATAATGGAGGTGACTATGTTTTGAATGAATTCAAAAAATTTATGTGTGAAAGAAGGCATTAGAAGAGAGTTGACAACACGGCACAACTGACAACAGAATGGGGTGGATAAGAGAAAGATCGTAGAATTATGGGAGATGTGAGAGCTATGTTACATGACCAAGGAATACCTCTGCATTTGTGGACTAAGGCATGCAACACAACAGTCTACTTGTAGAACCATAATCCTCATAAGATTCTTGATATGATTACACTGAAGGAGGCTGTTAGGTCCCTATAACACTAGTGTAGCCCCTTATTACTATTGTTAGTGTAGGCCCCTTATTACTATTGTTGTGCTCATGTAGACCCCATATTATTATTGTTATTCTATGTAGAAGCCCACTATTGTTATTATTGTGCCCTTACATTATTATTGTTATGTAGACTCTGATTATATTATGACCCCTTAGACTCCTATATATACAAAGGAGGTCTTTTCATTTGTATCATCCAAAAATTGTTCATTTATGTAATGTGAAGGAGGTTTCCCCCTCAAAGAGGATACTGTTTAAGTCATTGATCTATCATTTTATGAGTTGGTTGCATAACATTTGGTATCACAACTTTGGATTCTAGGGTTTCGTTGCTTCAAACAGGACATTGTGGCATTTTATCTATAAATTGTTTTCTATGAAGCTTTAGAAGTTGAAATTACAACCATGTGGAGATGAATCTTGGTGAACTTTGTGCTAGAATTTTAGATCTTGGTTCGCTTTACTCGAGATATGGCCCAAAGAAGTTAGAGTTTTCTCTTGCTCTAGAATTTAGTCTCAAATAAGAGACCGAGGGAAAGTCGTCATAGCTTTCTCTTCAAGCATCAGATTGGAATTTCATAAAAAGTGACAGAAAGAGAACAAAATTTAGTTTCTTTTATATAAATTTTAGGGTCGAAGGCCAAAATAGTGACACATGGAATTACATACAGGTTCGCTCTACTGAACCATTCCATAGTTAGGACATTGTGGGATATTTGACATAACATTACCTTGAAGAATTCAATTGTGGTCCACCTTCTAGTGTTGAAAAGAATACTCAGAAGACTACAAGAAGAAGGAATTGTATACCTTGGATATTTGAAATTACATAATTACAACTGTTTAAATATCGAGCTCCTAAAAATAAGATAAAGGTGTGTATTTTTTTTTTAAACTATGTAACTTTTGTTTGAAAAATAAGTTTGAAGAGCTTCCAAGGGAATATTGAAGCATATATATTAGTATTGGGTTCTAAAATACCTCCCAAATAAAAAAATTATACACCCATTAATCCCTTAGAAATATCTACTATGACACATGAAGAGGAAGAATTGTAGCATGATATATCAATATTACGGGACCAAATGCAACAATGTTTTCTCTCACAAAGAGCAACCAAAGATGCATTACGGGAATTTTGAGGTCTAAAATGGGCCTCCTATGGAAATTATAAAATAATAGAGGAAATAATAAAATAAGATTAGATTACATCATCAAATTTTAGAGGGGAAAAAGACAAACTACTTTTCAGCTCGTATTTTCAACTTATCTCCCTATGGTTTTACTCAAATTTTGAGTAGGTACATTCATTGGATGCATAATTTGATTACTCATCCAAGCCGTACCCATGTTGCATACTTTTGATGGACCTTGCTACACGTAAAATTAGAAATACATGAAAAACGTGATTGAAATCATGTTTTTTCATGTATTTCTCATTTTTCGTGTAGCATGGTCCATCAAAAGTATGCAACATGGGTACTCCTTGGATGAGGAATTAAATTTTTCATCCAATGAGTACTCCCACTTGAAATTTGAGTAAAATCTTAGGGAGATAAGTTCAAAATACAAGTTGAAAAAGTAGCTTTATTATTTTTATTATTTCTTAATATTTTTACTTTTATAACCAAAAAATGGTGAATCAACCCCCATGGTTGACATCATCATCTTTAATCCTATTGGTTCTTATAAATTTTGTTTGGGTTGTACATTTCTCTTAGGAGGCCCATTTTAGACCTCAAAATTTCTCTAATGAACTAAAAGGTGACATGGATGGTAAAAGGAAACATAAAGGTTTTAAAAGTAGACATGGACGCGATGAATGCCAAGTTGGAAGGGTTAACAGAGTTTTTGCAAGAAAGGCTTGCAGGTTGTGACAAGGTAATCCATGAAAATCATGATGAGGACAAAAGGAATATGAATTATGATTTTAGAGACTCCAATGTGGGGTTTGAGAACCACCACATTGCAAAGGTAGATATGAGGAATTTTTATGGCAAGGATTTGGTAACATGGATAATACATACGGAGCAATATTTTGATATACAGGATGTGCAACCCTCACAAAAGGTACGTATTTCATCCTTATCTTTAGAACCCAATCAATTTTTTTGGTATAGATGGATTTGTTCTTGTAAACCACTTGTCACCTGGTCAATTTTTAAGCAGGAAATGATATCACATTATGAAGATACAAAGAGAAACACCTCATTTAGCCAATTAATAAATCTAAAACAAAAGGGTTCAATGGTGAAGAACATTGAAGAGTTCCAAAAATTGAATATTAGGGTAAGTGATATTCTTGAGGAGCATAAGATTGATGTGTTCATAGGGACTTTAAGAGATAACATCCAACATGAGATTCACCTTTGGGAACCATATTCATTGGAGAAGGCATTCAGGTTGGAAAGAAAAATTGAAATCAAAATTATGGCAACAAGGAAGTCTACCACTCACAACTATAAAGATGGAAGTGTAGCTACTCCTAGTCTTCCACAACCTACAAGGTTGACACCACAAAAATTGGAGGAAAAAAAAGCAAAAGGGATTTGTTATAGTTGTGATAGAAAACACGCTAAAGGTCATAAGTGTTCTGAGAAGAAATTATTCTACACATTGTGAAAAGGAGGAAGAAAAGGAACAAGAAACATCAAAAGAGGAGGATATACACCATGAACCAACCAGAGAGAAAGAAGAAATGAATCCTACCATATCTTGTAACGCAATGGCAGGAACTACCACTCCTCAAACTTCAAGATAGAAGGATATATCAAGAATAAAAAGCTAATAATTCTGATTGTTTCAGGAAGTACCCATATTTTTATTCATTGTAAGATAGCCAAGGAATTGAATTGCTTCCTATATCTAGCACTAGAGTGTAAAGTGATGGTTTCAAATGGAGGAACTATAAATTGCTTTGGAAATTGACATAATATTAAGCTAACCATGGGGGAATATGTATTGAATATTCCATTTCTTTCCATTCCAATATGTGGATGCTAAGATGGAAGAATTAGAGATAAATTTGAATAAGTTGCTACCAGAAATGGTTAATAATGGTGAAAAGGTAGTAAAGGAAACTCATGATGAGAACAAAATATTAATCATGATTTCAAGACTAATGTTGGATTGAAGACCCATCATGTTCAAAAAATCGATATGAGGAAGTTTGATGGCAAGGATCCTAGAACATGGATACTACAAATGGAGCAATTTTTCGATCTCCATAATGTGCAAAACACACAAAAGGTACATATTGCAACT
>APFE031073754.1:0-11357 GCA_000404065.3 Pinus taeda | reverse complement strand
ATTTGAAATGGCTGATTTGGGCTTCTTGAGATATTTTCTTGGAATTGAAGTAGACCAAAGTGAAAATGGTGTTTTCATTTCTCAAGATAAATATGTAGAAGCAGTGTTGAAGAGATTTAACATGCAGAACAGCAAGGCAGCTGTAACTCCAACTGTAGTGGGGTTGAAATTGACCAAAGAAGACAGCAACAAGGATTTTGATCCAAAATTGTATAAGAGCATAGTTGGCAGCCTTATGTACTTGATTGTAACTAGGCCAGACATTATGCACGTTGTGAGTTTAATCTCCAGATTTATGGAAAGACCGAAAGAGACTCATTGGCAGGCAGCCAAGAAGATTCTAAGGTATGTGAATGGAACGAAGGGGTTTGGTATTTTATACTCCTCTTCTGAAAGTTTCATGTTGAAAGGATACACTGACAGTGATTGGGCTGGAAGTGTTGATGATAGGAAAAGCACATCGGGATATGTGTTTTATATGGGATCGGGAGCCATCTCATGGGCTTCCAAGAAGCAACCAGTTGTGTCTTTGTCAACAGCAGAGGCAGAGTATGTGGCAGCAACAGCGGCAGCATGCCAAGCAGTATGGCTGAGAAGAGTTATCAGAGATTTGTGTCATGAACAAGAAAATGGCACAACCATTTACTGTGACAATAGCTCTGCAATAGCATTGTCTAAAAACTCTGTTTTTCATAAAAGAACAAATCACATAGATACCAAATTTCACTTCATACGTGAATTGGTTAACAATGGTGAGATTGTTTTACAGCACTGCAGAACAGAGGATCAACTAGCTGACATCTTGACAAAACCATTGGGAAAGAAAAGTTTTGATCATTTCAGGAAATGCCTGGGTATGCAGAAAAACCCATCAGTTGAAATTAAAGGGGAGTGTTGGAATGATAATTTAAACTGTTGTGGAGCGACAGCGACTGCAGCATACTGTCTCCAGAAAACCTCCATTTGAGCTCCCTGCGATGCGATCAAGTCGCAGATCGCATATCGCACATTTTCTTGTTAACCTTCGTTGCATCCCTTCTATTGTCTGCGATTGCGATTTCGCGATGCGATCTGATCGCATATCGCAAATCACATGTTTTAGACAATTATGGCAGCGGCGACACATCTTTTCTTTTCCTCCGATACGATGGTGCGATGTTGTGATAAGCCATGCATTAAATTCAGACAGGATATTTTCAGTCGTGTAATTAATGATATTTATGGCGGTTGGTAAATGTAGGTGAAATTTTTAATTCTATTGTTTTCTATTTTACGGAAGTATGGGCACAAGCAACACTTATCAAATATTTTTGTTGTGTTGTTCATCATATATATGAAAATTGCAAAGGCAGATATAGTAGAGAGCAGAATTGAACAAGGAGAGTCTTTTTTCTGCAACGCACAGCAGTGCTGAGACTCTAATTTTTCTGAGATAGTGAAATTAGTTTCTGGAACTGAAGCGTTCCTGTTGTAATCCCTCTGAGTAGAGGAAGACTATTTTGTAACAGTTTTTTTTTTTTTATGATTAAGATCCTGAATCAAATAACAGAGCGTTGTTTTCTGTGAAATTTCTTTTGTGTTTGAAATGAACAGAAATTTCCAACACTAATCAAATCAGGCCAGCATTGAACAAGCTATTTGGGTTTAAGAAAAATAGAAAAGATCTATACTAAAAGTAATAATATAGCATAATAATAATAATGGGGAGGGTGACTGAGTTTACAACAGCCTGAAGACAACTCCGTACACATAATCTTCATGGTGTATCTCAGTTGATTCTGAAAATATACTCTTTATCTTGCAATTTCATAGAAATTTGGCTCGTTTTAGTTGGGAAATGCGATTTATTTGCGGTTGTGAACTGCTTGCAGAGGTTTGGGCATTTCTGATGTGTCGACAATTCATTCTAGTGGGAAAACATGATTTACTCATGGTTTTCAACTGCCATTTCAGGTTTCAGGCAGTTCTATATTGATATGTACCTTAGAAAATTCATTATCAATCAAAATAATAAGAAATTCCTATACGGGGATTTAAGATGTTGTTAATACAACATAAGAACCTCCCTTGAGACTGTTGAAGCCAAGGTTTCAATGCCATTGTGGCCATGAATATGATATTATTAACAGTAGTGGGCCGCGTGCCCAGTAAAAGATATTCTATATTCCACTTCAATTCTTAGCAGTCATGAAAATGTTTGAAATATTCTTTCTCGTCTGTTCAGTAATAAAAGAAATGCCTGGGTGTAGAGGTGATATGTGGCACTGAGTAGTCACCCGTTTGAAACAGTAAGTAAAAGTTTAGTCATGTGCCGGTGTGGTTAAGGTGGAATGCTATGCTGTGTGATTTTGACCGTTTAAATATTCAATTTATAAGTTAGGGTTACCCATCATTCACATTACCTAGCAAACCCAGAAAAAAAGATTTTCTTTCTAAACTCCACTTAAATTGTTTTTTATTTTAGATAGCTTTATATCGATATAGAGTTTAGTTTAAAGTTTTAGGTCAATTAGTTGCGATACTGTTGTTCAAGATTTGACTGTAACAGTCATCCGTTATCTTCTCTAAATAAATAGTGATTCAGTTTAACTCTGTTAAGTAAACTAGTTTAGGCCGACGACTTTTCGAATGGTGTAATACGCGAAAAACATCACCTAATTTGTCGATGATAATTTTAATTTTTCACGAAATTGTTCATCTTCCCGCCAGCGATTTCTTGGCATCTCTTACGTTCTGTGAATCGACACTCTGGCTGGGGATCTGTTCTTGCTTGTGGGTTTTGAGGCTGCGGATCGCATCTCCATGGATCAAGTTGTTCAGTCGTTGCAGTCTCCTGGTATTGATACTGAAGACAGCGCGTCTAGATTAGAAGAAGACGGCATGTCAAAATTAGAAGGCATTTTGAACTATGAATTCAGAAACAAATGCCTCTTGAAAGAAGCGACAACACATTCATCTATTAATAACACTGAATCCTATGAGAGGCTGGAGTTTGTGGGGGATTCGGTTTTGGGTTACCTCATAACCAAGCATCTCTACACAGCTTACCCTCATCTGCAGCATGGCACTTTAACATTCTTGCGTTCTCGGAATGTTGACACTGAGAAGTTTGCACGAGTGTGTGTAAAGCATGGATTTCATCAATACCTCCTGCTCAATTCACCGGCTCTGCAACTGATCGTAAGTTACTGTGCCACTTCAATCTATCGATTCCCCATTTGATTTTATCTGATAATGAAGTTGAATGAGATAACCCTTTGTTGTGCAGATCGAGGACTTTGTGAAAGATATTGAAGACGAATCCAAATCCTTCCGTTGTGGAGATTTCAAGCCCCCCAAAGTTCTGGCTGACATAGTGGAATCCATAGCTGGTGCAGTGTTTGTTGACTCCGGGTATTCCGAAGATCGAGTGTGGGAGGTACTTGATTCCCTTAATTTCCCCTTGCAACCATGGGTATACTAGAAGTTAGATTCATGTCAGATTTGTATCGGAGCTGCAGGTATTCAAGCCACTGTTAGAACCACTAGTGAGTCCAGAAACACTTGAACTGCATCCTGTGACTAAGCTTCAAGAGCTATGCCAAAAGCAAGGGAAAGACATCGATTACAAAAACTCTTGGGTTGGCAATATGGTAAGATCCCAGGTATTGATCAATGGCGAAGTGGTTGGAAATGGTGAACACCACCAAAAGGAATTGGCAGAAAGAGTGGCGGCTAAGGATGCTTTGCACAAATTAAAGAAGGAAGATAAAGTAGATAATTCAAGCAAAGACGAGATGCAGACGGGAAATCATGAGCAGCCCCTAGTTGCACAGCAGAAATTGAACAACTTGTGCATGAAGTAACATTGGCCTCCTCCCCTTTACAAGTAAGGATTTCCCCCGCCTTACTCTAGGGTATTTCCATTACTAATGAGTCAAATTAATTTTCATTACAAATATTGCAACTAGTGTTTCAAAAGTTGACTGTCGAAAATTTCCAGATGTTTTAGGGAGTTACAAAATTTTAAAAAGTGCCACAAACACCATAGCCACTTGTCCGTGTTTTAACAGTACCGGAGCAAGTTTAAGCATCCACTTCAAATTCTAGGGTTTCTCAATTGGTCTTACTGCAAAAGCTTCTCCTTCTTCACTCCAGTCTACTTATTCACTTTCTCCAAATTCTGCCATCGCTGTGCTCCATCATGAGATTTGGTATCCCTACCAGGTAATTGGTAAGAGCGTTGGACTTGCTCAGAAAGGGTGCAGTGTTAAAATCTCTCCGTCCTCATATCTTGATTGCCAAATCTTGTCTTTCTCCACTCCAATCGACAAATTCACTTTCTCCAAATTCTGCAACTGCTGAGCTCTATCGTAAGATTTGGCATCCCTGTTACCCATGAATTGGTAAAAGTTATCGAACTTGCTTAGAAGGTGTGCAGGGTTTAAATCTCTCCCCTAATGTTATGTTAATGTGAGTTTGTGTTACACACCACCTTTCTTCATTTATGTTTTGTGAAGTTTCTCCCATCTTATACGATTTCAATTGCCACATGGATCGTTTGATCTGTTTTTTATCAATTGCTAAAATACATAAACTGGACTGGGTCTGCAACAGACCTGAGGAATTTCATCCACAATTTTCTAAAATTTACCTAACTTCTGAAACATCAATACGTACATTGATTAAAACCACAACGCCCCTAAAATGGCTTTCGCTCCTTATCTTGCCTAAAATTTTTGACTTCAAAGATTATTCTCATTTCTTCTATCTCCTAAAAATATGAATAAAACTTGTAAATTCAAGTACTTACTACTTATATGGTTTATCTGACAGAATGTTTACTGGAAATTCAGGTTGTTTACTGGAAATTCAGGTTTATCTGGCAGAATGTTTACTGGAAATTCAGTTGTGACAACTGTCCAAGCCAAATACTATTCTCTGAAGTTTCTCCCATCTTATACCATTTCAAGTGTTACATGGATTGTTTGATTTGTTTTTTTCAATTGCCACAATACACAAACTAGACTGTCTCTGCAACAGACTTATGAAATGAGCAATATCTACAAATTTCTAAATTTTACGAACTTTTGAACATCAATACATCCATTGCTTAAAATAAGAAAGCTCTTAATATGACTTTGGCTCATCTTACCTAAAAAGTTGACTATTACATGATTATTCTCACTACCTATGTCTCCTTCAAACATAAATAGAACTTATAAATTTAGGTAATTTCAATTTATATGGTTTATCTGATAGAATGGTTCTAAAATCACTATTTATATAGTTTATCTGAACAGATGGTTACTAGAAACTCAATCAAGATTCAAGACAAGCACGTCCAAGCCAAGTACCAAACTCTCAAAGGGTTCACTATGTTTATATCTGATACTATAATTATAGAATTTATTAACTAAAGTTGATAGGAGCTATGATAGGTGTGAAACTTAAATAACAAAATACAGATCAAAAGCACCAAATACAAATTCAAGTTATTAAATAAAGTCTTTAGTATGAGGCTTTTGCAGTTGGACATTTTGTTCATGATTTTTTAAAATTGTTGTATAAAAGATTTTTGAACATTTTGAACCGCAGGTTTTGAATAAATTCATTATTAATTATCAAAAATATGGAACTTAATAATTAATTTTTTAAAGTAAAAATTAAGAATAAAACCTTTTCAAAAAAATCAAATCTCTCTAAATCTTTAAAAAAACACATAAAATATTATGCCTTGTCTAATTGTTCTACTTTTTTTTTTGTTTTTCTCGAGAATATTTTCTAGTCAATTTTGTTCAAAATCTGGCAGGAATTTGTTGAAATTGTAGGTTTGATATCTGTAGGTTGCACAATTGGAGTGCTCTAGGGATTTTTCAAGGTGCTGAATCTATTAATATAATCTAAACAACTAAAAGTTACAACCTCATTGATTTTTTTTTTTTACTAACAGTGAGAAAAACTATCATAACTCAGTGGTCAAACCAACAACGACGACAATGATCATTGACTGCTATCTACTAATGTAGGCTGACTCATCACCATTATTGAAGGAAAGCCACACCACCTGGAATTACCTGCTACACTGTCGAAAATTTCCAGATGTGTTAGGGAGTTACAAAATTTTAAAAAGTGCCACAAACACCATAGCCACTTGTCCATGTTTTAACAGTACCGGAGCAAGTTTAAGCATCCACTTCAAATTCTAGGGTTTCTCAATTGGTCTTACTGCAAAAGCTTCTCCTTCTTCACTCCAGTCTACTTATTCACTTTCTCCAAATTCTGCCATCGCTGTGCTCCATCATGAGATTTGGTATCCCTACCAGGTAATTGGTAAGAGCGTTGGACTTGCTCAGAAAGGGTGCAGTGTTAAAATCTCTCTGTCCTCATATCTTGATTGCCAAATCTTGTCTTTCTCCACTCCAATCGACAAATTCACTTTCTCCAAATTCTACAACTGCTGAGCTCTATTGTAAGATTTGGCATCCCTGTTACCCATGAATTGGTAAAAGTTATCGGACTTGCTTAGAAGGTGTGCAGGGTTTAAATCTCTCCCCTAATGTTATGTTAATGTGAGTTTGTGTTACACACCACCATTCTTCATTTATGTTTTGTGAAGTTTCTCCCATCTTATACGATTTCAATTGCCACATGGATCGTTTGATCTGTTTTTTATCAATTGCTAAAATACATAAACTGGACTGGGTCTGCAACAGACCTGAGGAATTTCATCCACAATTTTCTAAAATTTACCTAACTTCTGAAACATCAATACGTACATTGATTAAAACCACAACGCCCCTAAAATGGCTTTCACTCCTTATCTTGCCTAAAATTTTTGACTTCAAAGATTATTCTCATTTCTTCTATCTCCTAAAAATATGAATAAAACTTGTAAATTCAAGTACTTACTACTTATATGGTTTATCTGTCAGAATGTTTACTGGAAATTCAGGTTGTTTACTGGAAATTCAGGTTTATCTGGCAAAATGTTTACTGGAAATTCAGTTGTGACAACTGTCCAAGCCAAATACTATTCTCTGAAGTTTCTCCCATCTTATACCATTTCAAGTGTTACATGGATTGTTTGATTTGTTTTTTTCAATTGCCACAATACACAAACTAGACTGTCTCTGCAACAGACTTATGAAATGAGCAATATCTACAAATTTCTAAATTTTACGAACTTGTGAACATCAATACATCCATTGCTTAAAATAAGAAAGCTCTTAATATGACTTTGGCTCATCTTACCTAAAAAGTTGACTATTACATGATTATTCTCACTACCTATGTCTCCTTCAAACATAAATAGAACTTATAAATTTAGGTAATTTCAATTTATATGGTTTATCTGATAGAATGGTTCTAAAATCACTATTTATATAGTTTATCTGAACAGATGGTTACTAGAAACTCAATCAAGATTCAAGACAAGCACGTCCAAGCCAAGTACCAAACTCTCAAAGGGTTCACTATGTTTATATCTGATACTATAATTATAGAATTTATTAACTAAAGTTGATAGGAGCTATGATAGGTGTGAAACTTAAATAACAAAATACAGATCAAAAGCACCAAATACAAATTCAAGTTATTAAATAAAGTCTTTAGTATGAGGCTTTTGCAGTTGGACATTTTGTTCATGATTTTTTAAAATTGTTGTATAAAAGATTTTTGAACATTTTGAACCGCAGGTTTTGAATAAATTCATTATTAATTACCAAAAATATGGAACTTAATAATTAATTTTTTAAAGTAAAAATTAAGAATAAAACCTTTTCAAAAAAATCAAATCTCTCTAAATCTTTAAAAAAACACATAAAATATTATGCCTTGTCTAATTGTTCTACTTTTTTTTTGGTTTTTCTCGAGAATATTTTCTAGTCAATTTTGTTCAAAATCTGGCAGGGATTTGTTGAAATTGTAGGTTTGATATCTGTAGGTTGCACAATTGGAGTGCTCTAGGGATTTTTCAAGGTGCTGAATCTATTAATATAATCTAAACAACTAAAAGTTACAACCTCATTGATTTTTTTTTTTTTACTAACAGTGAGAAAAACTATCATAACTCAGTGGTCAAACCAACAACGACGACAATGATCATTGACTGCTATCTACTAATGTAGGCTGACTCATCACCATTATTGAAGGAAAGCCACACCACCTGGAATTACCTGCTACACTGTCGAAAATTTCCAGATGTGTTAGGGAGTTACAAAATTTTAAAAAGTGCCACAAACACCATAGCCACTTGTCCATGTTTTAACAGTACCGGAGCAAGTTTAAGCATCCACTTCAAATTCTAGGGTTTCTCAATTGGTCTTACTGCAAAAGCTTCTCCTTCTTCACTCCAGTCTACTTATTCACTTTCTCCAAATTCTGCCATCGCTGTGCTCCATCATGAGATTTGGTATCCCTACCAGGTAATTGGTAAGAGCGTTGGACTTGCTCAGAAAGGGTGCAGTGTTAAAATCTCTCTGTCCTCATATCTTGATTGCCAAATCTTGTCTTTCTCCACTCCAATCGACAAATTCACTTTCTCCAAATTCTGCAACTGCTGAGCTCTATCGTAAGATTTGGCATCCCTGTTACCCATGAATTGGTAAAAGTTATCGGACTTGCTTAGAAGGTGTGCAGGGTTTAAATCTCTCCCCTAATGTTATGTTAATGTGAGTTTGTGTTACACACCACCTTTCTTCATTTATGTTTTGTGAAGTTTCTCCCATCTTATACGATTTCAATTGCCACATGGATCGTTTGATCTGTTTTTTATCAATTGCTAAAATACATAAACTGGACTGGGTCTGCAACAGACCTGAGGAATTTCATCCACAATTTTCTAAAATTTACCTAACTTCTGAAACATCAATACGTACATTGATTAAAAC
Organism: Pinus taeda; assembly: GCA_000404065.3. Classification (NCBI taxonomy): domain Eukaryota; kingdom Viridiplantae; phylum Streptophyta; class Pinopsida; order Pinales; family Pinaceae; genus Pinus; species Pinus taeda. The sequence continues at coordinate 2,487 of APFE031073754.1, read as the reverse complement.
CACAACGCCCCTAAAATGGCTTTCGCTCCTTATCTTGCCTAAAATTTTTGACTTCAAAGATTATTCTCATTTCTTCTATCTCCTAAAAATATGAATAAAACTTGTAAATTCAAGTACTTACTACTTATATGGTTTATCTGACAGAATGTTTACTGGAAATTCAGGTTTTTCTGGCAGAATGTTTACTGGAAATTCAGTTGTGACAATTGTCCAAGCCAAATACTATTCTCTGAAGTTTCTCCCATCTTATACCATTTCAAGTGTTACATGGATTGTTTGATTTGTCTTTTTCAATTGCCACAATACACAAACTAGACTGTCTCTGCAACAGACTTATGAAATGAGCAATATCTACAAATTTCTAAATTTTACGAACTTGTGAACATCAATACATCCATTGCTTAAAATAAGAAAGCTCTTAATATGACTTTGGCTCATCTTACCTAAAAAGTTGACTATTACATGATTATTCTCACTACCTATGTCTCCTTCAAACATAAATAGAACTTATAAATTTAGGTAATTTCAATTTATATGGTTTATCTGATAGAATGGTTCTAAAATCACTATTTATATAGTTTATCTGAATAGATGGTTACTAGAAACTCAATCAAGATTCAAGACAAGCACGTCCAAGCCAAGTACCAAACTCTCAAAGGGTTCATTATGTTTATATCTGATACTATAATTATAGAATTTATTAACTAAAGTTGATAGGAGCTATGATAGGTGTGAAACTTAAATAACAAAATACAGATCAAAAGCACCAAATACAAATTCAAGTTATTAAATAAAGTCTTTAGTATGAGGCTTTTGCAGTTGGACATTTTGTTCATGATTTTTTAAAATTGTTGTATAAAAGATTTTTGAACATTTTGAACCGCAGCTTTTGAATAAATTCATTATTAATTACCAAAAATATGGAACTTAATAATTAATTTTTAAAAGTAAAAATTAAGAATAAAACCTTTTCAAAAAAATCAAATCTCTCTAAATCTTTAAAAAAACACATAAAATATTATGCCTTGTCTACTTGTTCTACTTTTTTTTTGGTTTTTCTCGAGAATATTTTCTAGTCAATTTTGTTCAAAATCTGGCAGGAATTTATTGAAATTGTAGGTTTGATATCTGTAGGTTGCACAATCGGAGTGCTCTAGGGATTTTTCAAGGTGTTGAATCTATTAATATAATCTAAACAACTAAAAGTTACAACCTCATTGATTTTTTTTTTTACTAACAATGAGAAAAACTATCATAACTCAGTGGTCAAACCAACAACGACGACAATGATCATTGACTGCTATCTACTAATGTAGGCTGACTCATCACCATTATTGAAGGAAAGCCACACCACCTGGAATTACCTGCTGGTGGTATGTAAAGAGGTAGACTTTCACACCTCCCAGATGCCTATGTGTCTTGGACTGTTACCCTGTTTCCTTATGTCTGAAGAAGATGGACTCTTAACCAAGTAGAAACAATTTTAAGGCATACTCTAGGCTGAACTCCATGTGCATCAGTTACTTACTCATCATTGTTATTCTACGTTTTTGTGTTTTTTTTTTCTTGCTTGAATCTGACAATACAATTATCAGTTAGGGCAATACAACTATCAATACAATACAACTAACTGATAATTGTATTCCCAGATTCCAGACAAAAAAACAGAAAAAAATGTAGAATAATTAAACTGTACCTAAAATATTATTATCTTACTTACAAAGTAACTGACGCACATGAGTGCCGAGGATGTGGTCCAAAGGTTATGTCGGGAGGTAGAGTCTCCACATGGGTTGTGGTCCAATCTCGGGCAAGAAGACTATGTATGCTTGAGAGTGGTTCCATGCACGACAAGACTATATATGCCTGAGAATTGCTCCATGCACCATTTCTTCAAGTAAAAAAATGTAACTCATGGAGTTTAAAACATAATACTGCATAATAAAACATAATACTGCATAATAATGAAGATAAACCCCGTCCAATTGACAAAGTCTTCTGGCATGAAAAAGTGTAAGAATCGAATCTCTTTATCCCCGTTAAAATGGAGTTCACGTCCAGGTTTCATTACTGTTAGTCCATGGCCACAAGGAACCATGCATATGCAAGATAAAATCTATTTTTTGTTAGATATCTATTTTTTGGTTAGAGGCATCTAACTCTAATTAATTGGGGTATTTTATGTAATCACTGAAGAGTTTCAGTGGACATGCACTATATAGAATATGTGTGTATGTACTTTTTCCTTGAATTTTACCAATTGCCTCACATAAAAAATTGAGGGTACAAACCATATTTTGATAAATGCCAAAGTCAAGCTGCACGAAAACTATTTTACAAAACGCTTGAATGACGAATAACCCTGCGAACGTACCTTATCTATTTGGATGACTTTAAGGATACCTACAATCTGAAGCCAAGATGGTTTCAGAGGATGAACTTTGAAGTCTAAATTCTTAGGTAGCCGGGCTTCGATGGTAGATTTTT
>APFE031073717.1:12676-31202 GCA_000404065.3 Pinus taeda | reverse complement strand
CGGAAATGGAAAGGCAAGGCGAAAAAAAAACTATCACACCTAAAAAAACCCATGCCAATGACAACAAGAGAACCAAAACTAGCAAGGAAATCACACATGGAAATCGATACATGCAAGTAATCATGTTGTAGCTACTTGTTCCTGATCTTCCTTGCTTGATATTTTCTTCCTCTTGTTTTCTTGTCCCTCCTTTGCCTTCTTTCCTCTAATGCTAGAGCGCTCCAAGAATGCTCTAAGTGTCCAAGAGTGAGAAAGAGAGAGAATAGAGAGAGAGCTCCAAAAACTGAACTAATAAAAGGTTGTGAACAGATCCTCATAACTCTTTTCATTAACGTGGCTTCTACTTTCTTCAGTTTTCATTATTTTCTTTCATTTTCCTCTTCACATGCAACTTGTTACTTTTCACCTTCCTTTTCTCCTAATTTCCATTATTTTCATAAAAATATTGCCAAAAATGTCATTTTACACCTCCAAATCCTTTGTTATTGCCTTTGCCAATTTCCATATCCATAATAAACCAAATGAACACCCACACTAGGATGTCTTACCCAACATTTAGCTTGGAATAAGTGTCTTGTGACCTTGGTTATTATTTTTCCCTTCTTTATTCACATGGAATTTTAACCAAGGATGTTACACTTAGCCTTCAAAGGAGGGACCTTTACTTTTAGATGTTCTTATCTATTATGAGAGGAGAAGCTAATTTATTTTGTTTATCCCTAAGCTGAATATTGAGCCTTCTTGGGTTGTAGGAGGAGGCCCTTTCATTCGTGAGCCTATTGCATGCATTGTTGGCCTTACATATTTGACCTACATTTGTGCTTAGAGATTTTCCAATTATACTCTTCTATTTGAGGAGTTTCTTGGTCTCCTCTTTTGGGATTTTTTTTGGTAAAATGGCCATATTCATGGTAGTGTTTTCACTTGAATGGAACGTATTCTACATATTGAATAAAGGATTGATTGTCTGAATTGAGCTAAATGTCTTTAGGAAGTCCTTTCTATAGATCAACTACCACACATATTTTGACATGCATATTGGACCCTTTGGTTCTTCCCTATCAATGTATTTCCCAAGCGCATCTCCTATTGATTTGAAGGTTGCTCCATTTAAAGAGAACTAGACTAGAACAATCAACAACACATCATTCTTAGGGTTGAAGTTAGGAAACCATTGGTTCAGGTACAACCCTTTGTCCCCCATTAAGTAGAGGCCACTCCAGAAGATGAGATCTTAGTCTTCTTTATAATCAAAGAGAGAGGTGAAGAACTTGTGTCCACAAAAGGAGGTCAAGGCTTACCCTTTGATTATGGGGGTCTAGTTGTGTTCCATCTAGAGATTGAATGTTTGAGGGGATGGCCAGATCCCCATGAACTTCCCCACAAGTCCATTATCAACAAGAAATAGAGCAGTCTTCCTCAATTACTCAACATAGACATGGAACTTCGGAATGTCCTCAATGTTTTCCATAAACCTAGAGGGTTTCACCTTCTCGATCTTAGGGATGAAGCAACTAGAGCCTATAATGTTTGCTCCAGGGGGTGGGGGAGGGAAGGTCTCTCCCTGGAGCAACCATGAAGGATAGGGCCGAGAGAAAAACATGTTGGAGTATTATTAGAGAGGAGAACCTAGTTGATGGATTTTTTCAAACTCAATAACAAGGTGGGAGAGAAATACTTGAAGTAACCTATCATTTTTTCAGCATTTATATATATAATTTTTTTTCATTAGATTAAGTTTTGATGTGATGTTTAATATTCATTCAACATTTATATAATGAGTTAAATTTTGGTGTGAAATTTAAGGCTTTGTCTACCGAGGCCACAATTTCTTTAGGATAATGAATTTTTCGTGAGAATCCAACAAAACGTTCTTTAAGCAATCTGACTGGGGCAATGTTTAAATCATTTTTTGGATGACAGAAATATCAACAACATCAAGAACCCTTGGGGCACCCAAAATTATGAAGTTTGACAACTACAACCTAAATTTTCAAACATTTCCATCGGATTTTCTCAAAATCATGTCAAAATTTCTATTGTTTTCCAAATAAAATTTTGCCTTGTTTAGACTAGGTGGAAATTTAATAGCGAAATCCATGTAAGCAATATTTACATTAAATATATATTTATTGAATTATGTATTATTCTAGCATATTCTTAGTAGTATTCACAAGTCAAAGGTTGAGATTTATTTTCAAAGTAGTTGATTTTTTTCTCTTTTAAATAAATAGATTAATTAAAGAAAATATCATATGAAATTTTACATGCTTTTTTGAATGATTTTATATCATTAAATATGCAAATTAAAATTATATAATCCAAAATTTTAAACTTAGGTGGATGCTAAATCAAACTTACTAATTAGCACTCAAGTTTTATCCTTTAATAAAAATATATAAAATATAAAAGAAATAAACAAGCTTTACTTAAAAAAAATTTATATAAAATATAAAATAAAAATCAATTAAAATAAATGATTGATATTGTGAATAGGCATATTTCTTAATATACATACAATAAAAAATAATTTTAAATGAATTTAAATTTCTAAAAATAATGTCCATTGGAGCTTGGATAGACGGTGAACCTAATTCAACTCCTACCCCAATCCTAAATAATTATTTCAAACATGATGAAATGTGAGTCACCAAACTTAAAAAGAAATAAAAAAAAAAAATCTAAAATTAATAATTTTATAACTATATTTACTTCTATCAAATTACATTAAAAAATTTTTTTAAAATTTTTTAATAACAAAAAAAACGGATCTAAAAAATTATGTTGTAAAAAATTAAATGTTTATACTTTCCTACCTCACTTTTAAATACATACTATCTTTAAAAAAAAAAAAATTAAATTTAAATTCAATGTAATATTATTTATATTTTTTAAACAAACTTAAATATGAATCTAAATCAATTTAAATAAATATAAAAGTTTTACCATAAAATTAAAAAAAATTATTAATAATATAGGCTCTTATTGCTTCAAATTCTAAATAATAACAACCACGGACCCATAATGAGAAATTAATAATATTTAATTAAATTTGAAATGAAAATATTGAAATAATCAAACTTATATTGTAACATAAATTATCTAATTACATCTTAAAAACAAAAATTATTTATGGTTAACTTAAATAGCGTAATTAAATTTCATTTAATTTCAAATGAAACTCCTATAATAACAATTAAGAACTAATGAAACCAAAATGAGCAATACTCACGAAATAATCAAATTCACTTTCATTAACTATTATAATTCATTATAGTCTTTCATGATATGGACAAAACATGGTAATTGAGGTTATGAGTACGACCATACTCCAGCTATATCCCGAGTTGTTCCACCCTGCTTTGGAGGATACTGACCAAGCAGATAATTCCCAATTTCTCACTTCACCCAAACAAGAGCTTGCACAGCACTATATATCCATCTCCCAAAAAACATTTATACCTCAACAAAACACAGCGCTCCCTGAGATAATGCATACTATTTCCAAAACTATCACTCCAATTACAAGAAGACTCTTTCTCCAATAGTGAGACAATTCTCTGTTTTGCGAATATAAACTCAAATCGAAGCAATCCATGCCCAAAGCAATACCAATAGCTGCTGTTATCACAATAGAGGGGGCCATGGAATGTGTATGATGCCATTTGTTACTGCCTCCTTCCAATGCAACCAGCACTGCCCAACTAACAGAGCAAATCACGTTGACACAACCCACCATGAATATCGAGTTTCTGAGGCTTAGAAGATCACCTTTGAATGACAACAGTGAGCAAAAGTTGAGGCTATTGGCATTAGATCTGGCCTCAACCACACTTATAAACACATGGGCAGCAAAACCCGCTTGCTCTGTACTTGTCCACAATGAAGTCTCTGACTACCCTTGCAGCCACTAAAGCGTTAGAGAAGCCATCCACTTTGAAGCGCTAGAAAAGCCATCCACTCTCAACAGAAAAATAAAATGAAGCGCTAAACAGGTTGGGGAAAGCGATTCCACCTGAGGATTACTCTCTCTCAAGCTCTTATTGTGGAAGTGATCATTCTCCACATGCAACAGGCCCTGCTTGGAAACATAGCAGCCATGTTTCAGGCAACGGCCACATGGGAGTAAGCAGAGGGAATTTGCCCATACATGTGATTCCTAAATCAGGAAAAGTGACCAAAACAGTCACCGTTCCACTTATGTGGAGCTGTCCAGTTAGCCATGATCCCCACCAGAAAATTAATTTGAGGATCATCATGTATAGCCTTCCCTGCCCATCCTTGAGGACAGCCATTTCACAAACTAGTTTCTCAAACCCTATAAACAGAGACTCCCAGTACTCTTGCTCTCCAGATATTACCCTCAAAACTGGGCTAATTCAGCCTGTGACCTAAAATGCATAACCTACAATGTTTAGATTGAATTACTTTTCAATTCATCTTATCTTGATTCCTTCCTAACAAAAGCCTGTAAAAAAAATATCAACGGACTGCTTCTAAATCAATGATTGCAAATAATTAAACTCTTCACAAGGTACGAGGGTCTCCCTCGATCTCCAACATATTAAACACGATGCAATTATGATCTAAAGTCAGATGAACAGAAACACACTCAAGTTCAAGATTCAGTGATTAAAAGCAAGGGACTATCACATATTTACCAAGATTCAACTCGGGAAATATCACTGAATAAAGGCAGTGATAAACCGGTAATTCACCTTATGTTGCATCCCTTTCCATAATCTCCCAACAATTTGGTCTCCTCAAACAGAAAATACTGATTATGATCGGTTGTTCTAACAACAAAGGGAGTGAGATTTTTTCAAAAGCCATCAGAAGCAGGAAACAAATAACAGAGGAGAAATAAATAATTTGTCCCAAGTACATGATTTTGTAATCAAATAAAAGGACTTTTTCAACTCACAAGGACTGAAAGATGACTCAAATGTGAAAATTATTTTTGTTTGTTTGTAGGGTTTAATCTTTATCAGGCTCTAGGTTTAAAGTTTTTGGTGAAGGGTTGAGGATTGAAACTCTCCTATGGAACATCCAGACTCGATCAAACATTAGATATTTTTAATGACAATATCACACAATTGAATATATTATTCTTCCATCCAACATAAAGCTGAACCTGACATGAAACTAGCCCAACCTAAACTCAACCTTCAATTTATAAAAATATAAATAACAAAATTCAGATAGCTAAGAAGAAAAGAACTATAGAGTGTATAAATAAAAAGGTTTTAAAACTCTATAAATTCTATTCAAATAGCGTCTACCTTCTGACTTCAAATAGCAAAGTAGCATAATTAATCTGTTCACTTACCTTGGTATCGTTTCTTGCCTCTTGGTTGATTCTTCGGCTTTTACATTGTGTGGGGGCACATTTGTTGATGTTGTTCACCACATCTACTCTCCTTTCTACTTGACTCGAACCTATGTCTGATGAAATCTTTCTCTACTGGCGTTTTATCTTCTTGAAACATCTTAGTTATCTTGTTTTTCCCCTAGGGCTTGAATTGTTGGACAGATCTTTTCCAAACGAATCCAATCTCATGTTTCTTCCCAAATTGTTGGACAGATCTTCTCTGGATATAATCAATGTCATGTTTTTTTTGCTGAATTGTATTCTAATATCGTCTTCGAGCCTTCCAATATCATGTTCTTGATTAATGGAAACATCTTTGGCAAATGATTTCATGGGCTTGCTTTTCATAAATCTCGGAATTTTATCTCTCTAAATCTTGTGAATAGTCATATGCTTGTCTGAAACATTAAGCCATGCATATCTACATTTATCAAATTCAGACTTTCAAACTTTAAAACTGTGGATGGCTAATAAGATCCAGTGTGATCACAATGCTTTGAATCTAATCAGATTTCCCTACAGGCAAGCCACCTCTTCAGTCTTGAATGAGTACCGAACATATCTTCTTTAGGCAAATCCGATGTCATGTTTCTTCCTAGATTGCCTTACAGATCTTTTCTAGACAATCCAGTGTCATGTTTCTGCATATTTCTTACCACACACAAGGCACCTCTATATATTTAAATAGATTCAGTGGGTAGTTATAAGTCAAGGAAAAGTGTGTTGAGCTCAGGATAAATAGTATTCAAACTGCCCTATTTTCCTGAGTAAATATGGCCTTAAATCTAGTTTGAATTATGACGGAAGTCAGAGTTCTGTTTATTGGAGGTGAACTTTGCCTGTGGAATTTATTTTTGGAGTTTTGGCTGATTATCTCTTTTCAAATAAGCAACAAAAAAGAGTGGAACTTTTGACTCGTGGAAAAACAAAACTCACCAAAAATGAGGCGATATGAGTGCTGGATATCAAACATGGATCCCAATATAATTTCATTGCATCGACCTGGTTGTTAAGTTACCAATGATGTGATTCTGTACACGTTTCTCGTTTATTGGTAAATAATACATTTCTCCACCAAACTCTTTTTGTTGTCAATGAAACCATGATGTTTCTTGGAGAAATAATCTCTGTTACTTACCTGAGATAAAAATATTTAAACACAGATTTGGCCACTGCAACAAAGTAAGTCATTTTCCCTTAATGTTATTGTATTCTCTAATTATCATTTATTTTTGGTTTAATTTCTTTTCAGGTTGTTGCATTTGTCAACTAGGTTCATTTGTTGAGAGGATTAGAAATACATCATTTTTTTATCAGAGTATTGATTTAGACTTGTTTCTTCATTAAATTTTATTTATTTCTAAGCTAATTGGATCACTCACTAGTTTTTTTTTAAATGAAGTTCAGATTTGCCTCCTTTAGAGTATACCTTCGCACCTAGATTTAGATTGGCACTCTCTCCTCAGTCTCCCTATTTCAACTTTGAATTGATTTGGAACCCTTGTTTCAATAAAAAGACTTCATCGGATCTAATCCATGGATCTTGGCATTCCCACTAAGATTTCACTGAATTTCTTTCAGGTCAATTAGTTTTGTATTAGTTCTATTCGTCTCTTACCTCACAACTTTTTAGCTTTGTTATTCTCTTCCATTACTAGCTTGCTTGAACCCAACATCCACTTTTCCCTACGATTTAGCCTATCACTGGCCACACTACACCTCTATCACTGCTCCTGCAGATCAAGGTCTTATGCTGTTCACGGTATCTAAAAGTACAGGTCATGCAGGAAGTCGGATTGGGTAAATAATGTTGATTCTTTTACAATTATATGCAATTTTCTGTGCTACCTCTTCTTTCTCACTTGTAACTTGAATGTTGGCAGACCTTGTATTCTGTTTCTCTGGGTCTGTATGTGTATGCTTGTTTTTGTGTGCATGTGTGTACTCAATGGCTTGGAGTTTGACTGGTACTTATGCACATTGCATGTCATGTAAGGTATGTATATTTCAAATGGGTCTATCTGTCTGTTGAAGTAGAGACATCAATGACTGGTGAAACTGAGTTGATGTCTCTACTTTAAATGGTTGAAATGAAAATACTTGGCAAAATGGACTAATTACTCTTACTCTGGCCGTCTGTATCAATGCAGCTTTTGCAGGGCTAAAATGTGAAGGAAAGGAGGATGAAGATTGTGAGAAGTTATTGAAGAGCAATGGAATCATCACATGCACTGGGATGCATTTTGGTGCACCTCAAACTTATGTGAGGTTGAGTATTATTGACAGAAACCAGACCTTCAATCTTCTGCTTGATAGGCTCTCAACTATTCATGGATGATTAGTTGAATCGCTCAATCATTGATGCGAGATCAACTATATTCCTTTTCAATGTTTACAACTACAAATACAGTAGTATCTTTAACTAGAAGGCCGAGCGACCATCGCAGGATGATACAAGGCTTTACAAAAGTTTATCCACTCTTCACAATTCTACAAGCAAATTCCCAAATCAGCGTTCTTTTCTCGGTTCTGCTCCAAATAATCTTATATGTATGTGCACCACCTGCTCCTCATAAAAAATCATTCTCAAGATCGCGGAGGACCTTCCTCCTTTTTGTTGAACAAAGAATTAATGTCACTCACTATAGCAATTGAACTTGAAACTACTGCCAGAAAAATCAAGAACAATGCAATAAATATGTCCTTCCTGGTTGAGATTCCATGGGTGTCTCTGCAATTAAAAAATAATTGAGGTTAGAAGTTACATACAAGCAAGGTGAAAGACGAAACCAGAAATGAAAATCAACTTTTTTTCTACCTGAGAGCAATGGAAGCTGGGAAGATGAACCCAATACAAACTGCTGTTGTGGCCCCTGTGAATTGAAATGCATCCCAGATACTTGGTATGAATGATGCCCCAAGGAAAATGATTCCAATTAACCCAGCAGTGATCAAAATGAACTTCTTATTATCCAAAACAAGATGCTTTTTCGCTAGAAAGACAAGCCCATCAAGATTAAGTCTCAGGGCAAAAAAAATGAGAGGAAAGACCAGCATCAGATGTACAACATAGGTCACACGAACAATGTCATTCAGCACAACACTGTAGGGAACTCCCAAGTTGGTGTCAAATTGGCCAGGACATCATCCATGGTCTGGTCTCCAAATAGAAGAAAGCTTTAGTTCAACTAATGAACTCTAAGATACTACACTGCAGGACCAGAGATGGAGGAAAATAATCCATACCATTGTAATGACAGATGTAAGCAGTCACACTAACTGATACCACAGTGAAAAGCTTCAAGAACGAAGTAAAATCCACAATATCTGGTAACAATCTTGGTGCTTTGACGGTGCCACTGAACAACTTTACAATCGCAATACCAGCCGTAATCACAACAAATACAACAGCAAGTGCAACTGATAATGCAGAAGTGAATTTCAAAGAATCTGCAAATTCATGGAAATGAACACATCAATATAGGCATCAAGATTTGAACATCACAACTCCTAAGGAATAACCCAAGATCCACATCCTTGAATGTATATGCCATATGCCATTTCTAACAGGGCAACATGAAAAGTCAGACAAATCATTAAGCAGATGCCATCAGTATGTGACATTCCCAAGATATGTTGAATCCCCTCATATAATTACAACAGTTTCTAGACATTTAAATCCCTGAAAAGGCCCAAATGAAATATGATATATCTGAAAATCAGTGCTAAAAAATGCTTATCAGAATGAGCAAAGCAGACTTACCCACTCTCTTGAAAGACACCAACGGAGCTAAAATAAGGACTATGGCGAGAACTAGGATCGGAACACGTCCATTCCACCAATGAAATCCAAACCATTCTTCAAGTATACCAGCATGATGCACGCCATTTGATGATGTTCCACATAGCACATCGCCTGCCCAAATCAAGAAAACACCTCCATCAGACATAGAGATTTCTAATTCAAAGCCATATATAAGATAGGAATCATGCCCAAAATAATATAAAAGTGGCACCAGATAATTTACCATTCAAACAAAAATGAAAGGAATCTAAGAAAAAAGAGACACTAATAAAGCATGTCAAGTCATGTATGCTTCATAGAACACGTCAACTTTGTTAAACAGAAACAAGTTTGTTAGTGTTTCAGCTTGCTAAACTGCTCACAATGCAAAAATTGGGTTCAAGTTTCAATTCAAACAGTACTTTAAAAATACTCTAGTTATAACATACATGCTTAAATATTCCCACACGATATATTATTTATCCTTGAATATTACCCTCAAAACTGGGCTAATTCAGCCTGCGACCTAAAATGCATAACCTACAATGTTTAGATTGAATTACTTTTCAATTCATCTTATCTTGATTCCTATCTAACAGAAACCTGTAAAAAAAATATCAATGGACTGCTTCTAAATCAATGATCGCAAATAATTAAACTCTTCACAAGGTACGAGGGTCTCCCTCGATCTCCAACATATTAAACACGATGCAATTATGATCTAAAGTCAGATGAACAGAAACACACTCAAGTTCAAACACTGGATTCAGTGATTAAAAGCAAAGGACTATCACATATTTACCAAGATTCAACTTGGGAAATATCACTGAATAAAGGCAGTGATAAACTGGTAATTCACCTTATGTTGCATCCCTTTCCATAATCTTCCAACAAATTGGTCTCCTCAAACAGAAAATACTGATTATGATGGGTTGTTCTAACAACAAAGGGAGTGAGATTTTTTCAAAAGCCATCAGAAGCAGGAAACAAATAACAGAGGAGAAATAAATAATTGCTGTGCTACCTCTTCTTTCTCACTTGTAACTTGAATGTTGGCAGACCTTGTACTCTGTTTCTCTGGGTCTGTATGTGTATGCTTGTTTTTGTGTGCATGTGTGTACTCAATGGCTTGGAGTTTGACTGGTACTTATGCATGTCATGTAAGGTATGTATATTTCAAATGGGTCTATGGGTCTATCTGTCTGTTGAAGTAGAGACATCAATGAATGGTGGAACTGAGTTGATGTCTCTACTTTAAATGGTTCAAATGAAAATACTTGGCAAAATGTTCTAATTACTCTTACTCTGGCCGTCTGTATCAATGCAGCTTTTGCAGGGCTAAAATGTGAAGGAAAGGAGGATGAAGATTGTGAGAAGTTATTGAAGAGCAATGGAATCATCACATGCAGTGGGATGCATTGTGGTGCACCTCAAACTTATGTGAGGTTGAGTATTATTGACAGAAACCAGACCTTCAATCTTCTACTTGATAGGCTCTCAACTATTCATGGATGATTAGTTGAATCGCTCAATCATTGATGCGAGATCAACTATATTCCTTTTCAATGTTTACAACTACAAATACAGTAGTATCTTTAACGAGAAGGCTGAGCGACCATGGCAGGACGATACAAGGCTTTACAAAAATTTATCCACTCTTCACAATTCTACAAGCAAATTCCCAAATCAGCGTTCTTTTCTCGGTTCTGTTCCAAATAATCTTTATATGTATGTGCACCACCTGCTCCTCATAAAAAATCATTCTCAAGATCGTGGAGGGCCTTCCTCCATTTTGTTACAAAGTTCACTCACTATAGCAATTGAACTTGAAACTACGGCCAGAAAAATCATGAACAATGCAATAAATATGTCCTCCCTGGTTGAGATTCCATGGGTGTCTTTGCAATTAAAAAATAATTGAGGTTAGAAGTTACATACAAGCAAGGTGAAAGACGAAACCAGAAATGAAAAACAACTTTCTTTCTACCTGAGAGCAATGGAAGCTGGGAAGATGAACCCAATACAAACTGCTGCTGTGGCCCCTGTGAATTGAAATGCATCCCAGATACTTGGTATGAATGATGCCCCAAGGAAAACGATTCCAATTAACTCTTCCTGTTTGCTAAAATTTAAAAAATGTGCAGTGTTTATAATATGTCTGGTCTTTTTCTGCATCTTGGATATCACTGCAGAAGCTCTTACATGGTTTGTTTGTGTTTGTGTGATCAGAATTAAAAAAAAAAAAACATGATTAACCAACTGTTCTGGACAGACATATTTATAATGGCTTGAAAACGAATTACTTGTTTTGCAGCGCTTTCCCTTCTCTTAAAAAATCTTCTTGAATGATAATGATAATGATAAGTTTACTTGGACAATGTTCAGTTAGCTGAATAAAAATCTTTTTTGAATGACAGATAGGTTACTTTGACTATGTGGATTTTGGTCCCATTAAATCATGAAGTTTGAAGTTTGTTCTTATGTTCATGGATCTTTTCTCAACGATCATCAACTTTACAACATTGGATCAGTAAATTTTGCCCAATTCAAATTCTAGAGTATGAATAATTGGGCTTGAGAGGCAAACACACCTCTCAGCTCACCAAATTTAGCTGAAACAATATTGCCAGTTTGTTCTTACTGTATCACACCTGGGCTATATAATTATGCCTGTATGGTCGATCTTCTTGTCCGTGTAGGGCAACTGGATGATGCACATGCCGTTATTAAAAAGATTCCCTTAAAAATTGATTTTGGGGTGTGGGGGAGCCTTGCTCAGTGCCTGCAGGATTCACAGATGGTAGCAGGGAGGATTGTACAGTAAAATTTATATGTTCCATCACCAGAATATGGCTGAGCTTAAATGGTGGGGTGTGGGGAGCCTTGCTTAGTGCCTGCAGGATCCAGAGATGGTAGCAGGGATGATTGTACAGTAAAAGTTATATGTTCCTTCACCAGAATATGGCTGAGCTTAAATGGTGCAATTTGCAAATGAAAAGAATTAAAGAGGCAGTGGCAGCTGCATAAGTTGTAAAGCAATTTTATCATGAGTTGTAAAGCAATTTTATTAAAGACTATGGTCCAATACACTGTGAACAATGATCAGGTGTAGCATTTTGGAGTCACTCCAAAATAAGGCAAATTATCAGAATTCTAATAAATGTTAATATTATTGGATGTTTTAGTAAAGTCTCAATAATGTGTAATTCAATCAAACATAACACAGTCGTTTCTCAATCAGAACTGTCTTTATTCTTAAAATAACCTACAATCTACAATTCATGAAAACTTCCCTTGCCTCATTATTCAAGCTAGAAAACCCAATTCCACATACAGAGTTGAGAAGGAAAAATAACCTAATCATGTATCAATCTCATCTCATCTCCATACATGCTTTTCAAAGAAGTAGAAGTACAATGTCTAAATTCACCTCTTAGTGTCATAAGTTAATCGGCTATTATATTAAACTTGTTAATTACATATCTTTCGTACTCTTACATGATGTGGCCTCGGCATTGAATTCAAGCTTCAAGCTTCCTGCAAATCTTTTCTTCGTATTGTAAATCTATTTTGATAATTCTCTGGATCCCATATACCATAATGAACTAGTCCCTTGTCCCACTTGTGATTTGTAAGACATTCAAAATAATCTTTTAGCCTACTATTAAAAGGTTTCTTGTCAAAGTTCAAAATCAGATGAGGGCTGAAGGTTGGAAAATCATGGGGTGATAAGAAATTTAATATTCCAAGAAGAAGAGGTAGTAGTAGATTCTAAATAAATTAGCAATGCAACAACATAAATGTTTGCAACAAATTTAAAGAGATCCACCTTCTTGAATAATGCACACACTACATGGATAATGGATTTCTGCAGTCTATGCCTTAAGGCATTTCTTTTACAACATCTGGTGCAAATGTTAGTTAAATTCCATTTAATATCACATGAAACTCCTATAACAACAATAAAATCTAATGAAACCAAAATGAACAATGATCACGAAATAATCAAATTCACTTTCATTAATTATGATAATTCATGATACATAATAATTCATGATAGAGGTAAAACATGATAATTGAAAATTATCACCATTGCAATACTCCACCTGGTATTCGGAATTGTTCCACCACAGTCTGGAGGATACCGACCAAGAAGATAAGTCCCAATTTCTCCTTTCACCCAAACAAGAAGATAGGTCCCAATTTCTCATTTCACCCAAACAAGAGCTTGCACAGCACTATATATCCATCTCCCAAAAACATTTATACCCCAAACAAAAAACCTGCAACTGCGCTCCCTCATATAATGCATACTATTTCCAAAACTATCACTCCACAAACAAGAAGACTGTTTCTCCGATAGGTACTCTGTTTAGCGAATATAAACTCAAATCGAAGCAATCCATGCCCAAAGCAATACCAATAGCTGGTGTTATCACAGTAACTCTAGGTTTAGAGAGTGCCATGGAAGGTGTATGATACCATTTGTTACTGCTTCCTTCCAATGCAACCAGCACTGCCCAACTAATAGAGCAAATCACGTTGACACAACCCACCATGAATATCGAGGTTCTGAGGCTTAGAAGATCACCTCTGAATGACAACAGTGAACAAAAGTTGGGGCTAGTGGCATTAGATCTCACCTCAACAACACTTATAAACACATGGGCAGCAAACCCGCTTGCTCTGTACTTGTCCACAATGGAGTCTCTGACTACACTTGCAGCCACTAAAGCGTTAGAGAAGCCATCCACTTTGAAGCGCTAGAAAAGCCATCCACTCTCAACCGAAAAATAAAATCAACCGAAAAATAAAATGAAGCGCTAAACAGGTTGTGGAAGGCGATTCCACCTGAGGATTACTCTCTCTCAAGCTCTTATTGTGGAAGTGATCATTCTCCACATGCAACAGGCCCTGCTTGGAAACATAGCAGCCATGTTTCATGCAACGGCAACATGGGAGTAGGCAGAGGGAATTTGCCCATACATGTGATTCCTAAATCAGGAAAACCGACCAAAACGGTCACCGTTCCACTTATGTGGAGCTGTCCAGTTAGCCATGATCCCCACCAGAAAATTAATTTGAGGATCATCATGTATAGCCTTCCCTGCCCATCCTTGAGGACCGCCATTTCACAAACTAGTTTCTCAAACCCTATAAACGGAGACTCCCAGTACTCTGGCTCTCCCAATTTTAATAGATAATTATATAACAGCCTAAAAGGAACAGGAATGAAATTTTTTGTCCAAAGAAAGCTTGGATAATGGGAATATATCCATCTTACACCACTGGCTCTTATAAAGAAACTGGAACATATAAATCTCTCTTTATATAGATGTTTTTAGGACCACCTGCGGGAGCCTGGATCTCCTGTGAATTAAAAATCAATTCAAACAATATATATAGATGTACCCTTGATGAGGAATAACAAGAGGATAATGCAGTGAGAATAATTATTTTCGTGGTACCTCTTCAAAACCTACAGCTGCCAAGCGTCTAATTAGGCAAACAGAATCAACCTAACTCCGTTTTCAGGTTAGTTTCAGGCTTATTCTACATTGATTAACACTCTTTCCTTTTACTTTATTCCACAATGATGATACTCTTTTCCTTTTTGCTTTATTCCACACTCATTAAGATCAAAGATATATTTGATCTTGCGTTTTATATTTGATTTTATTTTGTGTGCGTTCATGAAAAGGACGAGAGAACCCTTTTTTAATGAGTTCAATTTTTTTTTAAAAGCTTCATTAACCATACAAATAAATTTCAAAGATATTCAAACATACTTTTTCTAATTGATTAGGATTCTAAATTTAAAATTTTTTTTATATAAAATTATAAAATAAAACATACAATTAAAATAATTGATTCATTCATATTTGTGAATAGGCATATTTTTTCTTAACTAATGCATTAATGTATTTTAAGGAAGTTGGATTCCTAAGTAATGAATTAATGTAGCATTTAGGCTTTTGAGTGAGTAGGATAAGAATTAATTAGATAATGTGAGGGATGTTTGTAAATGCTCTCGAATAAAGGGGAACATGACTGGTTAATAATGACAAGAGAGTTAGAAGTCAATTATAACTCTTAAAAGTAGTTTCATGATTCGAGGAACTAGAGAGAGTTTTTAGGATTTAAATGAAATGAGAAGTGGACATAGAGGATTTAGAAGTCAGTTCAGTAGATTTAGGATTGGAACTAGAATTAGTTCAAAAGAGCCTTTCTGGTATAAATGTAAGCCTACGGGCAGAGTGAAAAGGAGGAGGCCAATGATATTGAAGAATAGGGCTGTGAGAGATAGAGAAGTCTCAATTGTAATCAGTTGTTCATATTTATATATACAAAGGTTCATTCAAGAACTATGTAAATGTGTGAAATAAGTATGTAATGATTGATTGATGCGTGAATTCATAGGTTATGTAACAGGGGTTGCAGGGAGAGTTCTGAAGAACACGCAGAGGAGAAGAACGATTTGGAGGAATCGTAATGGATCATTGAATCCACTTGAAGGATCAGGAAATGCTTTGAAGTGACATTAACCAAAGGAGCATGCGGAGTTAAGCTCAAGCGAGAATGAATTGAGCACCAAAAGAGCGTAAGGCGAAACCTTTGAAGAACCTGAACCACATAGAAACGTTGAAGAGATAGCGTAAAACATAAGAAAAGGGACGAAAGGAGAAGCGAGGTGTTGGTACACAGGAGTCGTTGGATTGTTACGATCAACGGCCAGGATTGATATTGCATCGGCGGGTTTAAATAGTAGAAATGGTATTCCTGGTGGCCTCAAAACCATAAGTGGTATTAAAGGCTAGTCACCCGATTCCATACATATCGTAACACGTAGCAGCAAAGGAGGGAAGGAAAACTGCTTTTCGGGCAGTTATTCTTCATGTGCGTTGTCTATCCAAAGTCACCGTGGACCGTTGGATTTACTAAGTGTAAATCACCGATAGAATACCGTCAAGTGACTTTTGGATCGACGAAGGATCTTGACCGTTGGATCGAGTGTTAGATCAACGACCAAGATCTAATTGCTAATTGCATATCGGAGCAGTCAAGGGACAATGCGATAGCACTTATGTGGTGGAATGTCGATACGCCGATAATGATAAGTCAACGATTAGGGCAGCGGAAAGGGTTGATTTAAGTCCCGATAGAAGGTTTAAGAGGGGTGATTGAGTTTCGATATAAATGGACTGATAAAATATGGCCTTAAATACCCAGGACTAATGAGTGGATGCATTTATATGCATATTGTGGGTGTAAGTGGGAGTAACCCTGTATCATTAGTGGTATCAGAGCGGAATTGTAATTAGAGCAGATTGTAGCAGTTCCAACAAAGGCTTGGAGTAGACAGGAACAAAGGATTCCTTGAAGAAAAGTGAGAGCAAGATTTCTTAGTACAAGTTATGAAGAAAAGAGGACTTGGAGACCAAACAGAGGACAATCCATTCAAGGTACAGAAGAATGGGAGAACAAGATCAACATAGATCTTAGAGGTAAGATAGTATGTTTTGTTTCAAATTGAAATTGAAGATTATGTTTGCAGATGAAGCATCTCAGCAAAGGACAACAAGAGAAGTTGTGGGAGGGGAACCATATGTGTTCTTGAAGGTAGAGTAAGGAAAACACTCTGAAGGAGAAGTGGCAGTGAACTTGAAGAATCCAACAAGAGGTTGGACAGAGAGAGGACAACTGAAGTACTCTCAAGAGAGAGAGAGAAATTGTAGAATCCTGGAAGGAGCAAATGTGTTGCTCAAGAGGAGGTTCCAGAAAGAGGACCCATGCTTACCAAAAGACTGAGTGAGGAGAGCTTAGTGAGGTAATATTACAACAAGGAGGACTTGTTGTTGCAGAGGCTTTAATGCAACTCATTATGAGTGAGTAAGGAGCTCATGAGAAGAGAGGAGAAGAAGATGGCTATTGATAGTCATAATAGAGGTTCTGAGGAAGACCACAGTAGAAGAAAGATGAAGAAAGAGGATGCCAAGGAAAATGGCAAGAGGATGAGTCAAGAGGAAATTGACAAAGAGATTGCAGAGTTAATGAATAACTCGATGCATTAAGGAGAATACTAGAGGAAAACCAGAGATAAGGTTGGGACTTGAGGAAGCAGCTAGTGAAGTGGCATAAGATGCAGAGAAGGCTACAACAAAAGCAAGTAAAGTGATTGAGGGAAAAACTCAAGGAAGTTGATTTGGAAATGGACAAGTCCATTTGTGAACCAAAACAGGGAGAAATTCTGGGAGAAAGTGAAAACTACACTGAAGCTAAAAAATGGAGATCAAGTGAAGATCTCATGGACTATTGGGATAGTTCAAAACAGCATGAGGAGATGTTGACTGAAGATGAAGACTTGAAGACTGAATCTTCAAGTGATGCCAAAGGGTCATATGGTTTTAAATCTGACAATTTGTGTATGTATGCAGGTGAAACATATAAAGAAGGACAATTGGCTGATATTGTCATAAAGGAGGAAGAAGAAAAGCAGAATTTAAATTCTATTCTGGAAGAAGATGAGATAGATAGGTCTCATATACAATTGGGGAAATATATCAAGCAACCAAGTGAAGGGCTTGAGGAGATTGAAGAGGAGACCATCGAAGAATTTTTGAATCATATGAAGGATTTAGAACAACAAGGAGATATGATGGTTGAAACATCAAGTAGGACCACAGGGTCTTATGTTTTTAAGACTGATAGTTTGTCTATGGAAGTAGAACAAATGAAGGAGAATATTAATGCAAATGGTGAGACAAGGATAGCTCTTGGAGAAGGTAAACGGCAAGAGATTAAAGGCAACTTGAAGCAGAGACTATGTTAGCTGAAAACATAGTAAAGGATCATCAGTTCACTATGATGATAGGCACAGTGAAAATAGTCATGGAAATTGTTGAGACAGTCAGTAAGAAAGAAGGACATCTACTGAAAGATGTTAAGAAGAAAGAAGGAACATATGCAAAGTATTTAACCTTGAGAGAAAGAACACTAACAAATGAGTGTTTTACAGAGGATGAGAAATCTTTTGAAGCTGTCAAAAGTATGAAAGAGTATCTTGCAGAAGATAGAAACTCTGAAGTAAAGGACGATGGAGAATGTCTCTTAAATGAGAGAATGTTATGCTTCTTAACCTGCAAAGCAATACCGAACAGAGAATATGCGAGAAAAATACCCAGAACACGGAATATGCGAAGAAAATATACCCAGAACACAGAATAGCAATGATTTTATTACTCAGAGAGAAATGTTCACAGGCCTCTTCGAGGGGGCAACCTCCAATAGAACAGAGCTCGATTACAAAACAAGACACGATACTCCTTGCAGGGAGTCTCTATCCTTTATATATGACTCATACATGCAATACC
>APFE031073707.1:0-29615 GCA_000404065.3 Pinus taeda | reverse complement strand
TCCTTATCTGTAGTTGCATATATACGCGGTTTTCTCTAACTGAAGTAGCGTATATGTTCTGGGTTTGAAAAAGAAAATAATTGACCAGATAATACTGATTCACCCCCCCCTCAGTATTATTTCCAACTTCGAATGCTTATACAACTAACAGTACATTGTCCCTGAACTCCAATCTCAACTAGGTAACTCTCAGATCTAACATGCATGAGTTATTTATGAGTGAATCATCAGTTAACTGGTTGAACACATGAAGTAACACCCCATTTCTGACCTCCTACTAGTTCCTCCATCACTTGGAACTATTTTAACTGACTTTATCTTAGTTAAACTAAATTAATTAATTATAACTCAAAATAAACTCAACCAGGGATCCTATAATGTAGGAGACACTCTGCATGACTCAAGCTAGACCCTCGACTCGAATTAACTGAGCCAACTAATTTAAATTAACTTATTTAACTCATACAAGTTGTCTTGTGATGTGGAGTTACGATTTTATTCCTAATTTAATTCAAGGACAAAATACAATTAGGATTTTCATGTTGCATTTTCAACAAATATGGAACTATTAATGAGAAAATTAAAAAAAAATAAATTATCCCATTCCTCTAATGGTAACTTGAGGGGTCGGGTGACGTTATAGAATGCTCAAGAAAGATCAAACATATCCTAGTATTTAATGATTTATGGAAAGTAATTTGTGAAGGAGAGGATGACAATGCACCCACCAAGTCCACATCAAATAAGGAGCTACCCATCTGGGACAAGGAAGAAAACAAAGCCTATGCCCTGGTTATTGCTTCTATAGGCGAAGAGGTGAGTCATCCTGTAGTTTCAATTACAAGTTCTTATGGTGTATTATAGAAGTTGAAATATCTATATCACTCACGCTAATAATTGGAGGTTGTTCAATTGATGGTCAAAGTCTTCAATCTTGAGTTAAAAGATGGTGACCCCATGGCACTAGCCTCTAAAATTATAGCCATCATGCATGATGTAGATGAAACTGGAGTTAAAATGGGAATATATACTTTAATAAGGTCCTATTTCATACGTACTCTAATTATCTTGAATCTCTGCAAGCTAGTGAGCAACTCAAATCCATTACTTTCGACACCTTGGAGAAAACGTTCATAGAACCAAGAGAAAGATTTCGAGAAGAGGAAGATAACAAGTTATTCCCCTAATGAAGCAACATTCCTTTCTTATAAAGGGAAGAATCAGTCACATGATTTTCCTAAAATAAGTGGCAACAAAAGATGATGTGGAAGAAAGAATTTCATAGGCAGGGTGGGTAAACACCATGAAGGAAAAATACTAATCTTCATTGAATTCATTACCACAAATATGGACACGATGCGACAACATGTAAAATCCCATGGGAGAGAATTAAATATAGTAAAAAATAGAAAGAAGATAAATGTAAAACATCAGATCCTCCTAAAGGTAAATCACTTGATCTGCTCATTATATTGTTGCCCATTTCTATACTAGAGCAACTAAAGATTTATTTCACACTTGATTTACTTCTTTGAGAGATGTGTGGTCGCTTAATACAAGTGAAACTTGCCATATGACCTTTAAAAAATAATTATTTGAAGACAAGTGAAAATGTACATGAAGTAGTGTATTTTGCATACAAGTTAAGTATCAATCCCTCACGACTTGGCACCATTAGGCTTAAACATCTTGAAATTATTAGTTTTCTTCTACATGATGTACTATACCTTCTAAAGTTGTGAAAAAAAAAAATTGTCCCTTATTCACATTCACCAACAAGGGAACTCTATTCATATACTTGATGGAAAATTAGAGATAAGGAAATTATATAACAACATTTTTGTCATGACTAGAGTTGAGGAAGAAAGATTGTTGAATCTTAAAGGAACATCTGCTCATGCCCATAACTTTGAGTACCTCTCTTAGTAAGGTGAAGGTACATTTCCATTCAATATTATATGGCATGAAATATTTGGACATGTAAATTATGACAACCTTCATTTTTTGTAAAAGATGGCATTTCTAGTTTGCCAACTATTCCTAGGAAAATGAAGCAATTTGATGCTTGTATCCTAGAAAAGCATAACACACAACCATTTCATGATTCTACTTCCAAAAATTATAAAACACTTCCACTAATTCGTTCTAGTTTGTGTGGAAAACAAATATGATTACTTTTATTGATGATTACACCAAGATGTGTTGGGTATATTTGTCAAAAAAGAAAATCACAAGTTTTTGAAACTTTCAGAAATTGTCGAGATCAGATCCATGATAGGGGAGGCGGATGAAGAACTAGGGTTACAAACTTCTACAATTGTTGAACTCCATGGAGGGGTGCAAAGGGGGGAGCTCCACTCCCTCCTACAAGCAGGCAGTGGCCAGTCGAGGTTAGAAACCAATAAAAACTGCCAGAGGACCTTCAGGAGAAGGGATAAGGAACATGGAAGAGGAACAAGATTTAACCAAAACAAGGGAGGATAATAGACCAAAAGAAAATGAGGAAGAAGACAAGAAACAGGGAGTAGAAAACAAAATGCAAAAGGGGCCCTGTAAACCCAAGGTTGAGGTTACACCCAGAGTAGTTTTAAATGACCTTGCTCTACAGGTGCACAGGGACCACATGAGGACCTATGCTATCATTTGTAAATTCATGGGATTATGGCCCATTGAAAAGGCACTACAAACATGGATTAAATACCACTGGAAACCAAAAGGAGGCATAGAATTACATCTTGGGTCAAAGGGTTTCTTCACTGTGGTCTTTACAAACTTTGAGGACAAAGACAGGGTGTTTGAAGGAGGGCCCAAGTTCTATGTAGTTGCAGGCCTCTACATGCGGCCGTGGATGATGAATTCTGTCCTGGAGCGAGTGACTTTCACTTCGGTACCGGTCTAGGTAAGACTCTACTCCCAACCTCTTGATTACTGGCAAACTGAATCATTATCTGCCATAGGAAACAAATTAAGACGTTTTTTCAAAGATTCTAAGGCCACAAGAAGGGGAAAATATACTTCCTTCACACGAATATGTGTGGAAATGGATCTCTCCAGAGCTCTACCGGATGAGGTCATCTTTGAAGTTTTTGATGAAGAATGGGTGCAAACAGTAGATTTTGAACACATTCCTTTCAGATGTCACAAGTGCTATGAGCATAGGCACCCATTTTAGAGATTGCGCTCTTAGTAAAATAGAGAATAGAAGTAAAGCTACCACAGTGAAATATATTGCCAACTTTCACAAAGTGGGATACAAAGGAAAAGAGGGTAAAAGGGGGCCAAAGCCACCTCAAACAGAAGGGAAAAAGGCCAATATGAATAGGTTCCAAGTACTCAAAGAAGAGGAAGAGATAGTAAAAGCAGATCAAGTAATGGAAGGCAGCCCAAGGGAGAAGGAGAAAGAATAAAATAGTGAAGAAACAGAAAATATTAATAAATAGAAAGAGAATACGCTAAGCGATGGAGAACTGGAAATGGACCAAGAAATGACCCAGAGTGAGATAGATATGGAGGATCATGAACTGTAGGATATTCTTGACAAAGAACACCTAGATCTGGAAGGGTTCTTGAAACAGGGGACCATAAGACTAGACTCACTACCCCAAGAGGAGTTCAATAGAGTACAACAGCTATTCCTGTGGAAAACTTAGGCTAAAGGGCTTGAAAGGTAAAGAAACAATGAAAGGCAGGGCAACGAAGGTGTGAAAACTGTGAAAACCACACCAGGATTAGCTCCTAGAAACCCAGGAAAGAAAAGAGGCAGAAAAAAGCAGAATGGGTTATTGATGCAATGTGGAAAGCTAACGATAGATTCAGGTAAGATGAAAGACCTAACCAACTACTCCTTTACATATCTTTCATAATGAAGTTCACATATTGAAACATAAGAGGTCTAGGTAGTAAAAGGAAACAAAGATTACTTAGCAATAGAATGAAACAAGCAGCTCCGAAAATGATCTTTATCTAGGAAACTAAATGTTCCATTCAAAAGATAAAAGAAATTCATAGCAAATGGCTCAATAAATTTGAGTTTCTAGAAGTCAAAGTAGATAATACAGTAGGAGGCATACTCACTCTTTGGAACCCCCAAAATATTGCCATAATAGATGTCGAGGCATCTAGGAATTATTTATCAATGGTCATTCAGCTTGTGGGAGATAGGGCGACTAATCTGGTCACGAATGTTTATGGCCCTCAAAGACTGGATGATAAACTTAGGTTTCTAGATTCTCTTATGGAACTAAGAGATAGACATGTAGGAGTACCTTGGATCATGGGCGGGGGCTTCAACATGATCAAATCACTTTCAGAAAAAAAAAGGGGGAACAAGAACTTTAAGTAAAGACTCTATAGCATTTCAAACTTTCATAGATAATATGAAGCTAGTTGACACTGATATGAGTAATGGCCTCTTTACATGGAACAACAAGAGAGGAGGGGAGTCTCAAGTAGCCTCAAAGTTAGACAGATTCATAATTTTAGAGGACCTTATGCTCACCAACAAGGAAATGATAGTGAGAATTCTCCCCTTTGGTGGCTCGGACCATTGGCCTGTACAAATTGAGGTACAGGGCATTGGTACCCCCAAGAACAAACCTTTCAGATTTGAGAATATTTGGCTCACCCACCCAGATTTTATCAACAATATAGCAATATGGTGGATAGAAGATCTGCATCTTCAGGGAACAAGAATGTTTCTGCTCCACAAAAGACTAAAACACATCAAGCTCAAACTCAAAGACTAGAACAAGAATGAATTTGGCAAAATTTTTGAAGTGAAAAAAGTTGTTGAAGAAAAAATGCAAGAACTCAATCAAGCCCTTATCACAGATGGCTTTGATAGAGTCAGAAATGATCAAGCCACCAAACTTCATCAAGACTGGGAGAACTTATGTAAACAAGAGGAAATAGTTTGGAGACAAAAATCTAGAGTTCAATGGCTAAAAGAAGGGGAATGAAACACCAGATTTTTCCACAGATCCACCATGGTGAATAGATCCCATAATAGGATCTCTATGATCAAGGACGAGGGAGGTCATCTGCTCAATTCCCATGAGGAGATAGAAACTGTGTTAGTTCAGCACTTTCAAGGTATAGCAAAGGAGACCATTGTAGATAGAGCTCATTTTATCAGGGACTTAACAAGGCATATACCTAGGCTAGTATCAAGAGAGGATAATTTCAATCTCAATAGGCTAGTGACGGAAGAGGAGTTTAGTGAGGTCATTAAAGAAATGCAGAATGGAAAAGCATCAGGCCCTGATGGTTTCAATGTGGATTTCTTTAAAACTTGTTGGAGCATTGTTAAACAAGATATTCTGAATGTAGTGGAGGATTCCAAGATGAATAAAACCATTTTGAAGGTGCTCAATACTTCCTTCATCTCCTTGATCCCCAAACAAGATAATGCACATACTCCAGACAGGTTTAGACCCATAGCTTTGTGCAATGTGGTGTACAAAATAATATCCAAAGTTGTTGCCAATAGACTCAAACCCCTTCTTCCTATTCTAGTTTATGTGGAGCAATCAGGTTATGTGGAGGGTAGACAAATTCTCAATAACATGATTCAAGCGCATGAGGTGGTGCATTCATTGTTAAGAAATAGGAAGGTGGGAATGATTATGCAATTGGACCTTGCCAAAACTTATGATAACTTGAATTGGACCTATATCAGGAAGGT
Source organism: Pinus taeda (assembly GCA_000404065.3). Lineage (NCBI taxonomy): Eukaryota > Viridiplantae > Streptophyta > Pinopsida > Pinales > Pinaceae > Pinus > Pinus taeda. The sequence continues at coordinate 23,932 of APFE031073707.1, read as the reverse complement.
CCTTCTAGCCTTTGGTTTTGATCATAATTGGGTAAGATGGATTATGGCACTGGTTACTTCTTCTAGCTTTTCAATTCTGGTTAATGGTTCTCCTTCCAAGACTTTTACTCCTTCAAGAGGCCTCAGACAGGGAGATCCGCTCTCTCCCTTTCTCTTTATCCTCATGATGGAAGGACTTGGTTGATCTATCAAGCATGCGAAAGAAGTGGGTAACATCAAGGGTCTCCAACTTTCTGAGACTGGACAAGCTTTGACCCATCAACAATTTGTTGATGACACTATGCTACAGGAAATCCCCATGGTTAAAGAAGATCTTGCTTATAAACAAATCCTGCATGACTTTGCTATGGCCACAGGTATGGAAGTGAATCTCTCCAAATCTAAGATTTTTTCTTCAATACTAATATTGCTATTCAGAGAAATATCTCTAGAATTCTGGGCTTTCAAAGGGATGTCCTTCCTTCCAAGTACCTAGGAGTTCCTCTAACTGATAAACCTTTGCACAAGAGCATTTGGAAGCTGGTGATTAATAAGATGCAAGATAAAATTAGGAAATTGGTTATCATATCTTTAAACTTGGTAGGGCGGTTGGTGCTTACAAAAGATGTTTTGTAATCAATCCCCGTATTCATGCTTTCAGCACTTCCAACTCCAAAAGGGGTTTTACAACAGTTTAGAACCATTGAAAGAGACTTTCTTTGGGGTAAGGGGGAGAAGAGAAATAAATGGGCCTTGGTAGCCTGGGATAAGATTTGCAAACCGAAAAACCATGGGGGTCTTGGATTGGATGATCTGGATGAACGCAGCAAGGTTTTAGGGGCAAAATTATGGTGGCATTGGGTAAAAGATCCAAAGGCACAGTGGGCTAGTATTTGGAAAGAAAGATACGCCAGCACTTGGCAAGATAATGATCACATAAGGATGACAGGCATCATAAAAGGCTCCCACATATGGAATAAGGCCTGGGAGAATATAAGCTTAGTGCAAAAAAATAGCTTCTGGGAAATCAAAGAAGGAGATCTTGCTTTGTTTTGGGAGGATAAATGGAAACAAGAACCTACACTGTTAAGAGAGGACTTTTGGGACCTCAAGAAAGAAAGGGATACCAAAGGCCTTCTTAGGGTTAAAGATTTTTGGGATCAAACCAATAATGAAGAAAAATGGAGAACCTAGAAGAATATAGAATTCGGGGATGATAACCCCTTGAAGGCAAAAGCAGATGCACTATCGAGAATGTTGGACCAAAGGAAGATTCTTGTTTCAAAGGGGCATGACCAACTTAGATCGGGCAACAATAATGAAGGTACCTTCAATATTAATGAGGGAAAGAGCATAATCCTTGAGCTAGACTCCATTGTACCGAACAAGGTTTGGCAGAACCTATGGAGGCATCAAGGTTGGATGAAAATTAAACTCTTCATGTGGCTGGTTTATCATAAGAAAATTCTGACTTGGGAAAACATTTGAAAGAGGGGTGTTCTGGGACCTTCTAGATGCCAGCTCTGTGAAGCCCAAGAGGAAACAATGGAGTGCCTTCTCAATAACTGCATTTTCACCTCCAAGTTGTGGGATACTTTTTCCACAATTTTCCAACAGACAGACATGGACCAAGGAAGCATTATCAATACCCTAAATAACTAGAGACGAAACTTCTCTAATTATGAGTTTCTTCGCTCAGCTTGGGCTTTAACTCCAAGCTTCATAATTTGGAGTATCTGGAAAGAAAGGAACAACAAAATCTTCAAGAATGTAAAAAGTCCCCCCCAATGCATGATTGAGCAGATCTTAAGACAGCTCAAGGAGACGGTTGGAACTATAGTGCGAAATTCCCCAAAGAATTCACCTTTAGAAAATGAAATGCAGATACTTCTTCAGTTGGGTATGCAAGGTCTTATACCACAGGGAATGGACAGGAAGGTTATGAATTTGGAAAATAAGCCAGATTATTAACATCCTCCCCCTTAGGGTTTTCTAAAATACAACATTGATGGGGCCTCCAAAGGCAACCCGGGCATTGTTGGTTTTGGAGGAGTGTTACAAGATGAAAATGGTTGTATCCTCTTTATTTTTGATGGCCATTTGGGAAGAGCTACAAACAATATGGTGGAATTAATGGCTCTTGAGCGATGTTTAGATTTCCTGAAGTAGGATAATCTCTAGAATATTATACTTGAAGTTGATTCTGAGTTGATCATTAACTCAGTCAAGAGAATCTGTTGTGGCACAGAGCCGGAAAAAGTCTCAAGACATTGGAGGCTAATTCAGGTCTTTCAAAGGATCCAGTTTCACCTCCTAGACTTATGCACCGTGAGTTTCACTCATGTGTGAAGGACGGAAAATAAATTGGCAGACATTCTGGCCAATAAAGCGGTAATCTGCACCAAAAGCAGGGTCAAGTTGAGTTGGCAAGAGATGCCTCAGAACAGATTAAGGGAGCAGTGTCTTGATCAGGTGGATGAGGACAAAAGGGTGTTCCGAAACAGAGCCCCAGAGACGGGGTCTAGATTATTGTTATGAATTGTTATGAAATAAGTGAGGTTGTTTTTGGGATGCAGTATGTCGACCTCCTTAACCCAAGTAACAACAAACCAGAAGTCTCAGGGGGATGGCTGGAAGGAGGGATCTTCATCTTCCTTTGGCCTATGTGCCGAAGTCCAGAATTTCTCGACAGATGCAAAACCCCCACTTTTCTTCTTGTGGTAGCTTCACCACCCTCGGAGTGGTTTCCATTTTATCACATGCTCATCAAGTCGAAAGCTGTTTTTCATAATTAGGAGAAATTCCACTCACCACGCAACACGTGGCTAAGGGTGGGGAGGAATTACCATCCTCATTGCACGGTAATTATCGGTGCTTTTAGTCCGAGCGATATGGTCCTTAACCATTGGATCAAGTGAGGGCAATCCATGGCCAGGATTAAGTGTGCTTATTGGTGGGTCCGAAACAGAGGTTATGTTTCACGCTGTTCCCACAACCTCACTGGAAACGCGCGCAAATGGTGGATTTCGGGTGGTTAAAGTGAGCAAAGGTTATGTCAAAAATGGATCCTATATGATTATAAATTATGGTCTATTGGGTTCATCAGGTCTGATTTGCTTGTTAAACGGTGTGCTTGTTGGCCACCCGATTTGTTTTTCATTCGTTGGATCTTTAGCATAGGATCCAACAGTCAGTTTTGGACTGCGCGTTTGGTTTGGTGGGCCCGTGTCCCTGGGTTCGCTTTTTCATCTTGGGACCATGGACTAGAGTAGGCCTGTTATATTGGTGGGCCTCACAGCCATGGTCACCTTTTGTACACTATCTCTCCTTTTTAATTGAATATAAGGATCCGCTCTTGCCTTAGCAAAAAAAGAGAAACTTTCAGAAATTGTCATGTATGGAGTGAAAATTATGCACAATCACATATTGGCTCCCTTCATACTGATAATGGAAAATAATATACTTCTAATGAATTTGAAAATTGTCTTCACCAACATGAGATTCAACATCAAACTATTGTTCCATACAATCTTAAAAAGATTGGTGTAGCTGAAAGAATGAAGAGGATTATCTTAAATATGGTTCACTCAATGATGTGTTTCAAAAATGTAAAGTTGATGTTTTGGGCTGATATGGTTTTACGTGGAATATATGTGAAAAATAGATGTTCATATCATTCTCTCAAAAACAAGACTCCTTATGAAATGTGGTGTGGCCACATTCCTTCGATAAGACATCTCAAGGTCTTTGGTGCCACCTGTTATGCCTTGACTCCTAAGGAACAAAGAAGCAAGATTGATGTAAGGAGTCAGAAATGCATCTTCTTGTGGTATTCAGATACCACAAAGAAGCAAGATTTATGTAAGGAGTTAGAAATGCATCTTCTTTTTTTTACAATGAAGTAAATGAGAAGTTTATTCTTTCTAGAGATGGTTTTTTCTCAAATCTTCCAAGAATTAAAACATTGTTGAGAAATATCTTAATCATTTGGATAGATTCAAATGCAAAAACGTATCATGAATTTGATAATGAGATTCCACATCCTGAATGGGATATACCTATCTTTGATCAATCTATGGAATATTCCTTTGAATCATTGTCTCCCCCTCGTGAAGTTCCAAACATTTCTTCAGACCAGAAAGACCCTCTGAGTGATGTTATTTAGAGAATTTGAAGGATAAATCTTGGTGCAACCCTGTATTAATTAGTGGAGAAACCAAGACCATCTCATAAAGGTCCCCCAAAATGGTTCACCAAAACACTTGAAAGTGTTCATCCTTATGAGGTCGAAAAGATAAGAACTAGAGGTTCCACCAAACAATATGGAGATGATGTAGATAAATTCAATTCAATTAATGTATATTACATGGATATTTCATACGATTTTGAATTGAATTTATCTAATAATTTTTAAGCAACTTCATTTGAAGAAGTTGCTACTCATGATGAATGGAAAGAAACAATGTAGATGGAGTATGGTGCTCTCATAAAGAATGGAACATGGAAGTTGGTGGACCATCCATCCAATAAGGAAAAGTTTAGGGAATAATATTCACAAGTGGGCTAATTTTCCAAAAAAAATCAAAAATAAAGATTCGTTAATTTCTAATTTTTCAAAACTTGGTTTTCTTAAATTTTATAGTATAAAATTGTTTTACCCTTAAAATCACCAAAATTTTGTAGATATTATATAAAATCATTATAAATACGAACATTTTATAGTTTACATATTAGGAACTAATAATATTCGCCAAGGTTTCTAAAATTTAAGATCAGTTTCCATCCTTGAAATTTTCCCTACCATCTGGAACCAAACCAATTGGCTACAACTAGGTCTATAAGAACAAGTACAAATAAGATGGTTCACTTGACAAGCAAAGCGCAGGCTTGTGGCAAAAGAATTTTCATAGAAAGAAGGTGTTGATTATGAAGAGACTTTTACCCCCATATCAAAATGGACCACCATTGAACCCTCTTTGCCTTGGCAAATCAGAATGGATGGAAAGCTCATGAAATGGATGTGAAGATTGCTTTCTTTAATGGAGAATTGAAATAAAATGTCTTCATGGCTCAACCGAAAGGTTTTGCTATAAAGGGAAAAGAACAAAAAGTATGTAAACTTATCAAATCCTTATATGGCCTACGTGCACCACGTGGTTGGTATTAAAAGCTAACCAAGCATGTTTTGAAATTGAATTTCAAACAATTTAATCTTGATGATGTAATTGTTTTTGTCAAGAAAGTTGGTAAAAATGTTATATATCTTGCAGTTTATGTAGATGATCTATTAATAACAAGGAATAATGAAAATTGTATTGCATCCAAGAAATAACTGAATAAGGGATTTGATCACATGACATATTTAGGACACCTTCACTACTAATTGGGCATTAAAGTGCCCCAACATCTAAAGTATATATTTCTCTCTCAAAATATGTACATTAGATAATTGTTGAATAGCATTAGCATGGCTAAATGCAATTCTTTATCTACTCTGATGGAACACAATCTAAATTTCACATTAAAAGAAAGGAATGAATTTAAGAATGCAACCAATTATAGATAGCTTGTTGGAAGTATTATCAACCTCACAACTACCAGGCCAAATATTTCATTTATTGTTGGAATTTTTTCTAGACTTATGAAAAATCCTAGTAAAGGACAATGGTCTACTACAAAAAGTGTTCTAAAGTACCTAAAAGAAACTCAATACTTTGGACTCAAATATTCATAGGTGGATGCCTTCAAATTGATTGGACATATAATTCTGAATTTGATAGAGATAAAGAAAATGGAGTATATACTTTAGGTTATCTTATGAGTCTTGGATCAGGAGTTGTTTCCTAGAGGTCACACGAATAGTTAGTTCCAATAAATACCATGAAAAACAAAAAATATGTGACAGTTGTAGAAGTAACAAAGGATATTATGTGGCTTGAGAAAATTCATGAAACTTTGTAGGAGAAACAACTGAATTCTACTCCTCTGATAATTGAAAATACTTCTACAATCAAGTTGGATAATAATCCTAGGTTCCATGATTGAACCAAACATATCAACACAAAGTATCATTTGATTCAACATAATGTAGAGGCCAAGATTATTTAGCTAATACATTGTTCCATAATGAGCAAATTCCATACATATTCACCAAAGCACTTGGAAGAGAAAATTTTGAATTTCAAAACAAGGCTTGGGCTGACTATCATCCCTTTGGATTGAGGGGGATTGGGGGAGAATGTTAGGAACCTAATCCTTAGGGATTGAATGAAATTGAAAATATTTTGTAAATAAAAATATGAAAGTATGAAACATTAGAATAGGAAGAGACATCAAACCTTGGAATTTGAAACCAAAGTTAATGACATCATTGTATATATGTGTGCTTGATTAATGGAAATTCTTTGAAGTTTCAGTAGTTATTTCACCTTGACGTAACATATGCTAGTTAACAATATTTTATTGTAAAAAAAAAAATAATAAAACATAATAAGAATACCAACACTATACAATAATTTTAATATGTCAATTGGGTTTATCTTGGGTTGTTGGGAGTAATGATGGGGATCCTCCAGATGATGAAAATTTGACTAAACTAAGAGGGGGGGGTGAATCATTTTAGTATGTTGTGGACACTAAATCTATTTTATTTAAACTTATTAACTGAATTTTTAGATGAGTATCATAACACATAAAGAACATCATATTTAATATGTGAACAACAATTAATAAGTAAACCATGACATCACATCAGCAGATAATAGCAACACATATGGACACCAAATATAAGTCAAAACCCATAAAGGGAGAAAACCACACTTTTTTTATTGTTGTGAAGCAAAGGAAAGCTCCTACTCCCTTATTACATTTGGTTTTTTGTAGGCTCTAACCTACACGAGGCTGCTACCTCAATTCTTCTGCAAGCTACAACATGCAAAGAAGTTCCAACTCCCATAATTTTTTTGCAAGCTACAACCCACAAGAAGCTCTTACCTCAACAAGCTCCAATATGTTATTTATCAAGCTACAACTTGAAAGTGGACTATAATTCCCTAATACATACAAGCATTCTCAAATTCTCTAACCATATAGACTTGCAACCTCACACATCTTTATAAGCAAGCTTTGATGGTTGTTGGTATTCCAAACATGAATATGAAGTAAAGGGACATGGCTTTTTTCATTCCACTCATTCCTTTCACACCTTTTGAGATTTTGACTATTAAAATAAATAAATGTTACACTAAATATTATTTTTCAGCCACGTGTAATAATTATATCAACAATATAGCAACCATAGTCTTTGCAACATATATTAGCAATACATAAGCAACCATAACACATCACAAACATAACAGAATTCTTCATTTATTTTCTTTTTTCTTTGCATTATACCTTTGCCTTTTTCTTGCATCATGTCTTTGTTTTGCATCACAACAATATTTGCAACATCTTTTCCTGTGCCTTCACCTTACATCACAACATCTCAGCTCAACCATCATATGCATATAGGAACATAATGAAGCCAACATATGACATCAACTCATTAAAATTTCTAAGCATCACAAGCATCATGGGCATACGTCAAAATCATAGGCTCAACAATCTAATTAACATAGCATGCATCAACACAAGCATGCCATCTACAATATCTGTTCAACAATGCATACATAAACTATGTCATCATACTTTGTTGCCCCTTTCTCCATCTCACAAGCATACATCATCCTTCAAATCAACTTGCAAAACAGATCTCCATTGCCATCTGAAAATACACATAGAACATATGCAAGCCTAAAACATTCACTCTCCAATGCCTTGCTGCACACAAGTACAGACCACATTTCTTTCTCTTTCTCAATTTCCCAAGCCATCAAACAAAAAAATAAATCATATGTTAATCAATCTCTAGCTCAAAAACACAATGCCATGTACACATAATTTGCAAATCAATAATTCCCTGTACACAAAATGTATTAATGCTCCTTGCTGCTCATGTTGTTTATTTGTCATCAATGAAAAAAATGCCAAAAATTTCCCCCATTGGCATTGATGGAAAAACTTTGCTCCTCCCCCTTTTGTTCCGAGAAAACACTTCTCCTCTCCTGTACTTACCTCCCCCTTTAACTTAAATGGAAGGGGATCTAAATCCTATCAACAAGTGAGTTCCTCCTCGAATTCCAACATCTATATTTAGGTTTTCTTCATTAGTAGTATTCTCAACTATTTGAGCATAGATTTCAGAATTAGGGTCTAGGAGCTTTGTTTGTACTTCATTCTTAGCTTATAATCTAGGCATTTTTCCTTTGATGCTAAGTTTTAATATGAAAAAAAAACTATGAATCACACTAGATTCACACATATTGCAACACTATTCCAAGCACACCCTTCTATAAGCATGCCAATAGAAGCTGAAACAAATGTTCTAGGATTGATTTTAAATATAGAACTAAAACTTTGCACTTTGGTTAGCACAATTGATGAACCATTTGATCCAAACATGTGCCCTAAAACAAGACAATATGAGTTCATTGAATATTGAAAGATACAACTAGTAGGTAGCAATTTCATTCAAGCTCTCTTCGAAAGATTAGTTGGATGCCAATAATCTAGATCCCTTGGGTATGCACAAACAAGGTACCTCAAAATTGAGTTCTACACCACATTTTTTAGTTATATACCACAATTTTTTTATGAATTAGGGTATAAAACGCTAAATTCAATGTATTAAGTATATATACTCATGCTATAGTGTACTTAACGTTGCCATCATTACCATAAAGCATTAATGATAGAGAACATCATGGATTAAAGTTGGGCTGCTCCAAACAATAAATATTTACAAGAATTAACGTTGTTAAGGCTGCTCTAATAATTAACGCGTCTCCAAGATGAAGGTTGCAATTATATATGAACAAGATAAGCTGCGAGGCAGCAAGTCCCTGCATTAAGTTCAGCCTGAGAATGCACCTGTAGCTGCATTGAGTGGGCAAGTCACGAAAACCGTACTAGATGCTGAGAAGAAGCTAGAGCAAGGGAACTCTGTTTTTAAGCATTTGCCAGCTACAATTAAGAAGGAGCATGCCAAACTCTTGTACACAGTAAAAAAAGGGGCACTCATTCCTGCAACTAAAACCTTGATCATAACATTTGCCTCCAAGTAAAGATCTGATTCATTTACATTTTCCAGCCAGAAAAGAATTCATTTAATGAGAGGAGTGCATCAGACCCCTTTATGTTCAGCACTGTTGTCTCCTGATGCAACTTTTGTTGAGCTATTTGTATCAAGAACACAAGAATTAATTGGCCAACGCTTTCATGGCATACCTTTATGTTCAGTACTACTATCTCCTGATGCAACTTTTGTTGAGTTGTTTGTATCAAAAACACAAGAATTAATTGGCCAAAGCTTTCGTGGCCCATCAAAGTTCAGGAAATCCATGACTAAGGAGGCAGAGCAAAAGAACTACAACAATATGTAACATATTTTTGAGCTGGAATGCGGACCTCAAGGTGTTACGTCAACTCATTGCTGAGAAAGTGCCACTCCTGCATGCTAGTTTATATCAATGAACGGTTCATTGCAGTGTTGATATGACATTAAAGTATTGAATATACACAGTTCATTACCTCAAGGTGTTGGTATACTATACAAGTTGCACATTAGTATAGATTCAATGTCATGAGAAGTTTAGGATACATGACTAAAAGAGTTACACATAAATTGCATAAACATGAAGATGTCATTGCAGCATTGATATGACATTAAAGTATTGAATATACACAGTTCATTACCTCAAGGTGTTGGTATACTATACAAGCTGCACATTAATAGTAAAACATTTTTACAACATTTTTACAAGAGAGCCTAATTATTACAAGAACAAGAGCATTAGTTGTAACCCGTAAATGTGCACTAGGGCTGGTCAATCGTGGAGTAGCGAGAACCTAGAAGAAAGAGGAATGGGTAGAGGTTACAAGAAAAAGGCCCCCACTTAGCCAAGAATCATCCGAAAGCTAACCCAAGTCGATGATTCACATCCGGTGCATCATATCGCTTTTGCACCTGGGACCGCATATGGTGAAGCTGCACTCGTCCCTGCCTTTGCCCTTGATGTGCTTGTTCTTGGTGTGGATACCTATGCTCTTGCCCCTGCGTTTGGATATGCACCTGGAAGGTATGAATCTGGTTCTTTTCAAATATATGAAAGGTCAACTGATTCAAGAGAAACTGCTTCCAGGTCAACTGCTTTCGACTCTACCTCTATTGATGGGTAAATGACCCCTGATGCTACTGAAGCAATGGTATGATTCGAAGCAGGGAAACTCTGTTTTTATTATTTTAAGGGTTTACCATCTACAGTTAAGGAGGAGCATGCTAAATTCTCCTTCTATATTTCTCATCAATGTTATGATTCAGAAGCTAGAGCAAAAGAACTCTGTTTTTAAGCATTTGCCAGCTACAGTTAAGAGGGAGCATGCTAAACTCCTGTACACAGTAAAAAAAGGGGCACTCATTCCTGCAACTAAAACCTTGATCACAGCGTTTGCCTCCAGGTGAAGATCTGATTCATTTATATTTTCCAGGTACAAAAGAAAAAGATATGACATGGAAGATGCAGGCATCTTACCCAGAATTGCAACAGGGATGTGATGTAAAGTTTCGAGGATAGTTGTAGGCCATGGAGGGTCTTTTGACTACTTAGCAGTGTCCAACCTATAAACTATAAGTAGCGGGATTTGTTGAAGTACGCATTTACAGATGGTAGTCTAATAACCCAGAATTAGTTCCAAGTGCTTGATAGAAGAATAGAGGGTAGCTGAGGTTTATTTATTAAGTTATAAACCCTTGAAGGCAAGCAAGCCCATAGCAACCAAACCTCTCACTACAGAAGTGACCAACATACCTTTATGTTTAGTATTGTTGTCTCCTGATGCAACTTTTGTTGAGTTGTTTGTATCAAGAACACAAGAATTAATTGGCCAACACTTTCATGGCATACCTTTATGTTTAGTACTACTGTCTCCTGATGCAACTTGTGTTGAGTTGTTTGTATCAAAAACACAAGAATTAATTGGCCAAAGCTTTCGTGTCCCATCAAAGTTCAGGAAATCCATGACTAAGGAGGCAGAGCAAAAGAACTACAATAATATGTAACATATTTTTGAGCCAGAATGCGGACCTCAAGGTGTTGCGTCAACTCATTGCTGAGAAAGTGCCACTCCTGATATGACATTAAAGTATTGAATATACACAGTTCATTACCTCAAGGTGTTGGTATACTATACAAGTTGCACATTAGTATAGATTCAATGTCACGAGAAGTTTAGGATACATGACTAAAACAGTTACACATAAATTGCATAAACATGAAGATGTCATTGCAGCGTTGATATGACATTAAAGTATTGAATATACACAGTTCATTACCTCAAGGTGTTGGTATACTATACAAGTTGCACATTAATAGTAAAACATTTTTACAACATTTTTACAAGAGAGCCTAAACTCCTGTACACAGTCGAAAAAGGGGCACTCATTCCTGCAACTAAAACCTTGATCACAGCATTTGCCCCCAAGTGAAGATCTGATTCATTTACATTTTCTAGGCAGAAAAGAAAAAGATATGACATGGAAGATGTTGGCATCTTACCGAGAATTTGCAACAGGGATGTGATGTAATGTTTCGAGGACAGTTGTAGGTCATGGAGGGTCTTTTGACTACTTGGTAGTGTCCAACCTAGAAACTATAAGCAGCTGGATTTGTTGAAGTACGCATTTACAGATGGTAGTCTAAGAACCCAGAATTAGTGCCAGGTGCTTGATAGAAGAACAGAGGGGAGCTGAGGTTTATTTCTTAAGTTATAAACCCTTCAAGGCAAGCAAGCCCATAGCAACCAAACCTCTCACTACAGAAGTGACTGACATACCTTTATGTTCAGTACTGTTGTCTCTTGATACAACTTGTGTTGAGCTGTTTGTATCAAGAACACAAGAATTAATTGGCCAACGCTTTCATGGCATACCTTTATGTTCAGTACTGTTGTCTCCTGATGCAACTTTTGTTGAGTTGTTTGTATCACAAACACAAGAATTAATTGGCCAAAGCTTACGTGGCCCATCAAAGTTCAGGAAATCCATGACTAAGGAGGCAAAGCAAAAGAACTACAACAATATGTAACATATTTTTGAGCTAGAATGCGGACCTCAAGGTGTTACGTCAACTCATTGCTGAGAAAGTGCCACTCCTGCATGCTAGTTTATATCAATGAAGGTTCATTGCAGTGTTGATATGACATTAAAGTATTGAATATACACAGTTCATTACCTCAAGGTGTTGGTATACTATACAAGTTGCACATTATTATAGATTCAATGTCATGAGAAGTCTAGGATACATGACTAAAAAAGTTACACATAAATTGCATAAACATGAAGATGTCATTGCAGTGTTGATATGACATTAAAGTATTGAATATACACAGTTCATTACCTCAAGGTGTTGGTATACTATACAAGTTGCACATTAATAGTAAAACATTTTTACAACATTCTTACAAGAGAGCCTAATTATTACAAGAACAAGAGCATTAGTTGTGACCCGTAAACGTGCACTAGGACTGGTCAATCGTGGAGTAGCCAGAACCTAGAAGAAACAGGAATGGGTAGAGGTTACAAGAAAAAGGCCCCCACTTAGCCAAGCATCATCTGAAAGCTAACCCAGGTCGATCATTCGCATCCGGTGCATCATATCGCTTTTGCACCTGGGACCGTGTATGGTGAAGCTGCACGCGTCCCTTCCTTTGCCCTTGATGTGCTTGTTCTCGGTGTGGATACCTATGCTCTTTCCCCCGCGTTTGGATATGCACCTGGAAGGTATGAATCTAGTTCTTTTCAAATATATGAAAGGTCAACTGATTCAAGAGAAACTGCTTCCAGGTCAACTGCTTTCGAATCTACCTCTACTGATGGGTAAATGATCCCTGATGCTACTGAAGCAATGGTATGATTCGGAGCAGGGAAAATCTGTTTTTATTATTTTAAGGGTTTACCATATACAGTTAAGGAGGAGCATGCTAAATTCGCCTTCTATATTTCTCATCAATGTTATGATTCAGAAGCTAGAGCAAGGGAACTCTGTTTTTAAGCATTTGCCAGCTACAGTTAAGAAGGAGCATGCTAAACTCTTGTACACAGTCGAAAAAGGGGCACTCATTCTAGGTGAAGATCTGATTCATTTACATTTTCCAGGCAGAAAAGAAAAAGATATGACATGGAAGATGCAGGCATCTTACCGAGAATTTGCAACAGGGATGTGATGTAAAGTTTCGAGGACAGTTGTAGGTCATGGAGGGTCTTTTGAATACTTAGCAATGTCCAACCTAGAAACTATAAGCACCTAGATTTGTTGAAGTACGCATTTACAGATGGTAGTCTAATAACCCAGAATTAGTGCCAAGTGCTTGATAGAAGAATAGAGGGGAGCTGAGGTTTATTTCTTAAGTTATAAACCCTTGAAGGCAAGCAAGCCCATAGCAACCAAACCTCTCACTACAGAAGTGACCAACATACCTTTATGTTCATTACTGCTATCTCCTGATGCAACTTTTGTTGAGTTGTTTGTATCAAGAACACAAGAATTAATTGGCCAACACTTTCATGGCATACCTTTATGTTTAGTACTGTTCTCTCCTGATGCAACTTGTGTTGAGTTGTTTGTATAAAAAACACAAGAATTAATTGGCCAAAGCTTTCATGGCCCATCAAAGTTCAAGAAATCCATGACTAAGGAGGCAGAGCAAAAGAACTACAACAATATGTAACATATTTTTGAGCCAGAATGCGGACCTCAAGATGTTGCGCCAACTCATTGCTGAGAAAGTGCCACTCCTGATATGACATTAAAGTATTGAATATACACAGTTCATTACCTCAAGGTGTTGGTATACTATACAAGTTGCACATTAGTATAGATTCAACGTCACGAGAAGTTTAGGATACATGACTAAAACAGTTACACATAAATTGCATAAACATGAAGATGTCATTGTAGCGTTGATATGACATTAAAGTATTGAATATACACAGTTCATTACCTCAAGGTGTTGGTATACTATACAAGTTTCACATTAATAGTAAAACATTTTTACAAGAGAGCCTAAACACCTGTACACAGTCGAAAAAGGGGCACTCATTCCTGCAACTAAAACCTTGATCACAGCATTTGCCCCGAAGTGAATATCTGATTCATTTACATTTTCCAGGCAGAAAAGAAAAAGATATGACATGGAACATGCTGGCATCTTACCGAGAATTTGCAACAGGGATGTGATGTAAAGTTTCGAGGACAGTTGTAGGTCATGGAGGGTCTTTTGACTACCTGGCAGTGTCCAACCTAGAAACTATAAGCAGCTGGATTTGTTGAAGTATGCATTTACAGATGGTAGTCTAATAACCGAGAATTAGTGCCAGGTTCTTAATAGAAGAATAGAGGGGAGTTAAGGTTTATTTCTTAAGCTATAAACCCTTAAAGGCAAGAAAGCCCATAGCAACCAAGCCTCTCACTACAGAAGTGACTAACATACCTTTATGTTCAGTACTGTTGTCTCCTGATGCAACTTGTGTTGAGCTGTTTGTATCAAGAACACAAGAATTAATTGGCCAACGGTTTCATGGCATACCTTTATGTTCAGTACTGTTGTCTCCTGATGCAACTTTTGTTGAGTTGTTTGTATCAAAAACACAAGAATTAATTGGCCAAAGCTTTCGTGGCCCATCAAAGTTCAGGAAATCCATGACTAATGAGGCAGAGCAAAAGAACTACAACAATATGTAACATATTTTTGAGCTAGAATTCGAACCTCAAGGTGTTGCATCAACTTATTGCTGAGAAAGTGCCACTCCTGCATGCTAGTTTATATCAATGAACAGTTCATTGCAGTATTGATATGACATTAAAGTATTGAATATACACAGTTCATTACCTCAAGGTGTTGGTATACTATACAAGCTGCACATTAGTATAGATTCAATGTCATGAGAAGTTTAGGATACATGACTAAAACAATTACACATAAATTGCATAAACATGAAGATGTCATTGCAGCGTTGATATGACATTAAAGTATTGAATATACACAGTTCATTACCTCAAGGTGTTGGTATACTATACAAGTTGCACATTGATAGTAAAACATTTTTACAAGAGAGTCTAATTATTACAAGAACAAGAGCATTAGTTGTAACCCTTAAATGTGCATCTGAAAGTCACTCCATACATCAACTGGGAATTAGTATTTGTAACTCATTTGAAATTGATGTTTACTAACTCCTTTCGAATTTAAATTTTTCTGACATGGGAAATAAAAGCTTCTAAATATAGATGGGAAATAAAAGCTTTCTATCCCAAAAATCCTCAGCAATTACAACACTACTGTAGAAACAGTTTGAGACAGTCGAAAATAAAAGCTTCTAAATATAGATGGGAAATAAATGCTTTCTATCCCAGAAAATGAACAAAGAATGCATTAGTGGGGTTATGCCCATCCTGCAGCAACCCTGTAATAGCATGGATAGCCTTTATAGTGATGGCAGTGTCACCTTGGTGTCCTTGCCCAACTCTTCGAACTTAAGAAAAAGGGAAATCCAAATAGTGTTTAAACTGGTGAACCTTGTAGAATTGCCCCTAGGATCTAATACCTCCCTCGAGAACAAACCTAGATACCTGGAATCCTCACACCATGATATCTATCTCAACAATGCAGCAATCAAGTCATTGCTACCATTCACCTAGCTTGTCTTTGACAAGGATGAGGAGGTA
This sequence comes from Pinus taeda, assembly GCA_000404065.3. Lineage (NCBI taxonomy): Eukaryota > Viridiplantae > Streptophyta > Pinopsida > Pinales > Pinaceae > Pinus > Pinus taeda. Next base: position 8,132 of record APFE031073707.1, on the reverse strand, counting down.
GGAGAGGAGGACAAATATCTTGTCACTATTCTAAATTATTGCAGGAAGGCCATGGCAATTCACAAATTTCAGTGATTTTCAATTTATGATGCTTGAATTTTTATCAAAGGAATTTTGATTGAGCCAAACAAAAGATTCAGTGACAAACTCCAGTAACATAGCAGGGTCTTTTCACTAAATTCCTGTGCACAGTCATGGGCAGCCTGAAGGAGCATGTTAAACTCCTGCACACAGTCGAAAAAGGGGCACTCATTCCCGCAACTAAAACCTTGATCACAACATTTGCCGCCAAGTGAAGATCTGATTCATTTACATTTTCTAGCCAGAAAAGAAAAAAGATATGACATGGAAGATGCATGCATCTTACCAAGAATTTGCAATAGGGATGATATGTAAAGTTTCGAGGACATTTCTAGGTCATGGAGGGTCCTTTCACTAGGCAGTGTCCAACCTAGAAACTATAAGCAGCTGGATGTGTTGAAGTATGCATTTACAGATGGTAGTCTAATAACACAGAATTAGTCCCAAGTGCTTGATAGAGCCTACGTAAAAAAACTCAAACCCTGCAGAGGCTAAAATATATCAAAACAATTTAATAACATAAATAGTACCTGATATAGACCAATGTAGTGGAGCTGAAGCAAAAATAAAAGTCGATGTGAGGTAACAACAAAATCATTTCTAACTTTATTATATAGCAACAAAAGTAAACAAAAGTAACTTACACATAGCGGATGCTGCATGCAAAATGCTAAATAGAATGAAATGTGTACACAATGAATAATTAGCAGCTAACACTTACAAATGACCTGACTTACGTTAACCTCGACCAAATCAGCCTCGCAGGTTAACTAGCACAAATGTCTTAGCTTCCCAAACAGATGGCAGCACCATTGCTCTTCTTGCTACCTTAGGTGCTGGCCCAAATGTTTAAACTCTTGGGTTTTTTAACCAACACATACAAATGCCCTGACTTACGTTAACCTCCATCAAATCAGCCTGGCACATTAATCAGCATAGATGTCATAGCTCTCCAAACAGATGTCAGGGCCATTGCTACTTTTGCTACCTTAGCTGCTGGCTTGAATGTTTAAACCCTTGGCTGTTTAACCCTCTAAGTTGTTTAACCGTCTAAGCTCCATGCCCTGCTGTCTAAGCTCCATGCCCTGTTGTTTAACTAGCTAAGTTACATCCCCTGTTGGCTATTTAACAGTCTAACCTCCCTGAGTGTCAGCCCGCTAAGCTACATCCCCTGTAGGATTAAATCCGTAAACCCGTAGCATCAGTAGTGCTTTCTGCAGCAAGCAGACTCTGCAGATGTTGCCCGACCTACCCTCCCTATTCTACCCCTCCCCTATCCATTGGCTCGAGGGTTAAAAGTGTCTTCAAACATGGAGCTCATCTCCTCTTCCGGTGGAAGTGAATGCGTTGATGAAAGTGAGGGCATTACTTATCAATTTGCGCACATTTTGCATGCGGCCAGTGACCATGGCCGTAACATTCCCGCTGGTGTTGAGATCTTGGAAACCAGTGAGGCAGGATTCCTGGTCTGTGAGGGCCGCACTCATCCATGTTTGCACATTGCTCATATGAAACTGGACCACCTTCTCACCTTCTGTATCTGACCCGCAGTCTTTACCTTGCTACTTCTCAAACTCTTCTCTGCTATCTTTTCATACTGATGTCTCTGGGAGGACCTCGGGGATAGGCTTTTCTCGTGCTGGGGAAGCAATGGGAGGGACTGGAAAACCAGAGGGAATGGTTTCGGTGGATTGTAGATCTGGTTTTGAAACTATAGGAGCTGTTGGATCTGCTCCTAGTCCTAAGCCTCTAGGTATTTATTGGACCTCAATGGGATAATCCAATATCTATTGAAGAAAATTATGTCAGAACCATGGGGAAAAAAGTGAGGAAATATTCCCAATATCGAAATATCAGTTAAATAAATAGCGAGGAAAATTTATCACAGAATCACCCGGAAAGAATGGGAGAAGAACCAAAAACAAGATGGTTACCGCCTACTGGAGAAAAAAAAGTTTTGGCTCTCTACCAAAATTCCTAGGTGTTTTTCGCAGAAAACAACCCACCTAATAATCGGGAGGAATGACAATGCAGAGACTTTGACTCCTTACGATACGATGCTAAAGCGGAAGATGTTGGGGGGGCGAGCCCTCCAAACCCCCTACAGTACAGGGATACAGTTCATCCAGCTCCTTCTAACTAAACGACCGACCATTCCAATCAATTCTTGAGCTAGTGAGACCAAATTGCTTGCCGATTCCAAATCCAAATCTCAGATATGAATTCGTTCCGCCCGTTGTTGAATATCTCGGAAAGTTCCTAGGCTGTCCTATAGTCTATAGCCTGACTCCTAAGCCAAGGAAGGGTAAATGGAAAGCCCCTGCAAATCGGTTGCTAAAGTGGTAGAAACTCCCTACAATAAGGGTTTTAAACCCGTATAAACCTTCCTCCAATGCACCTGACTTGAATCGGAACTGAGCCGAATTAACCTGAATCAGAACTAAGCCGAACTAAGGCAGGCCAGGCGAAAGGGGAAACAAGAAAGGGAGGCCAGCAAAACATGACACCTCCGCCATGCATGGACACCTGCAGCACCTGCATGCACAACACCTGCCAATATGCTCAGACCTGCTAACATGCTCAAACTAAAATAGCCAACCTGCAAACCATTGTGCTAATAATTCAAACTAATGTTAACATTAATATGAAACCGTTGACAGTCACTAATAATAAATAGGGTAAAGCAAAATAGCCTATGCTCCAGCCTCTTCTGCCTCGGGAAGAGGCCAAATAAGATGGCAAACCAGCTTAATTTTGAAGACTTTGGTTATCCCGGCAATAGCAAACACCGGCGCATTTGAAAACTTTGGTCTAATCACCATAAACTAATAACATAGCACTTCAAACTAATACTATAGCAACACATTTGAATTACTATAGTCCCTGGCCATTGCCAGATGACAGAGGCTAATAAAAAGCTACAATTGAGCACTTAACACTACAATCAAGTACAATGACCCGTGTAATTATACATGAATGTTGCAACTATATATGATTCATTGTATCCAATGCATTGTATTAACCATGAAATTAGATATGAACCATTATATCCAACGCCATGCCAATACAAATGTTGCCCAATAAACAATATGCAATGTATAGTATACGATAAATTCAATGTACACAATATGATGCCCAATGTATTGAACGATGGTAATGAGAACATTGCAAACCAATGTAAAGAACATTGCAATGATAACGAATGTTGCATGCCAATATATGAATGTAGGAAAAAGTATTAACGCTGGTAAATTTTTGGTTGATTCAAGATGTATTTGCTGAAAATAATTACGCCTGTCAATTCACTAATGCACCACCACCGCCTCACCGTCTTCACCTCCTGCACCGCCCCACCGCCAGGACCTACTCATATTCGAAGAGGCGCCACCACCATTCATGTTGAGGTTCGAAGAGACATCACTACCATGACCCTTCCAACCTGAAGAGACAATTAATCGACTTATTTTTGTATAAATGTAGATGCGGTATAGCAGAGATATCACTGTCTAAGTTGTAAGCTGTTGTAGCTGCATGCTCTTGTAGCATTAGTTTCCTAATTTGATGTAGTCTTACGCAATCAGTGTTGTTGCTTTTTTGTTCTCTGTTTCATGTAAATTGAGTAGTTTTTGTTAGCACGTTGTAGTTGCGTGTTCTATCTGATCTTGCATAATTGTAGCTATGCGTACTCTGTATCTTTCAAATGCCATCAGAGCCACAGTTGTGAGGGCTCAGTAAAAGGAGTGTTCGCAATCGAGTGTTTGTGTTGAACAAAGATCTCGTTGGCGTAGCAGTAGAGATGCGAAAGTTGTGTTGTAGACTACTCCTCTTGTGAGATTTGTACTTCTGGACAAGTTTTCTCCAAGATCATAGATCTTAGCTTTTATTCTCCATTATATCCAGACTCGATGTTTGATTGCATACACAGTGTCAGTGTTGAGCTTGTATCTATTTTTCTCATTGATGAACCAATCGTTCTAATTCTTGAATTTCCAACATATTCCCTCTGAATTTGATAAAGTCAGAAGATTGAACCTGTTGTGCGTTGAGCCTGTAGTAAGCGTGGGCATGGAGTGCTAGACGCTGACGACGTGAGCGATGATAGTGAGGTTTTGTGCTGAGTGCAATTTGAGTTCTTGAAAATTTATGTTGAAGTTGCGAAGGGGTTATCTTTGTGTTTGAAGGCCGTCCTAGGAGCCTGTGTAAATCCCCCGGCCGAAGTGTGCAAGGATTGAATCGTTGTCTAGCCATTTGAGTAAGGTCCTATGGAGACTTATGGACGAGCGATGTGTTTTGTATGTTATATGCTTGTGTGTTGTTAGCGGTTTAGCTGATTGACATCCCATCACTTCAGATTCATTGGAGACAAAGTATTCATAGTAGCACCAAATTTACTCGGCGTGTTGAGAACGTCATGAGCATGTAAATTTATGGCCATATCGAAAAGGATCGTTGAGGCATATTGGTTGTCATTGTGAATTGATTCAAGGAAGAGCAAGGTTGATTTCAACACGTTGTGTTGTGTTGTGAAGAATGCAACTGGAGAAAAAACACGTTGTGTTGTGTTGTGAAGAATGCAACTGGAGAAAAAAAGTAGAGGCAGAGAAACTTTGAGTTCCTTTGGAAATGGAAGTGACGTTCGGGTAAAGAGCGTTGAACCTGTATTGTTCAACCCATTTGTGAAGTATCCATCCTCAAAATTTTGCGAGCGCAGAGGCGTATGTAACATTAAGTGGAATAGACTGTGGTCAGCATCTTACCAGTTAGTGAAGTGTGAATTTCCTGTGGTCTTTTTTATAAATTTAAAGTTTTAAATTCTTGAAGCAAAAGACTGGATAGAAATCTAGTGAACAGTCCTGAGGAAAAGATGTAGTCATATTCTGCTAAAAGAAAGTAAATCTTTAGTTTTACATGTTCATTGTTGGGTGAACATTTTAAAGTATAATGCGATGAACATTTTAAAGTATAATGCGATTAAACAAATGGGAAAAACTGAAAGGTTAAGAAAGTTGAACCAACCACAAGAGTTCTTTGTGGTCGGTCTATTTGAAATAATTGGAAGTTAAAAGGAAAAAGAACGCCTTGGCATTAAAATTCATAAAGGAATGCATAGATGATAGCATTTTTCTTATCATTTCAAATGCAAAGATAGCAAAGGAGCCTCGGGATATCCTTGAAAGGACTCTTGGTGTAAAGGGGAGTAATTAAGTCAAAGATAGTAGTGTTATACAACCTACTGTAGCAGTGCTTGAAGATGAAAATGAAGATGGATTTGTAGTAGCAGATCTATAAAGAGATGAAGAGTTTGGTGAATCTCACTTGAAAGTGGATCACAATCTTGATGGTGTGTTATCAAAAGGACCTTATTTTCGCATAAATAATGCTACCAATGGAGAAGCAACTGATTTGGATCTAGCAATTGAAATTGTTGATGTTATTTTTGATGAAGAACAATTTACTAGTGATGAGTGGTTGCATATGATGCAACAAAAACTTGTTATTGACATGTTGTTATTTGGTTAGAGAAACCCACTTGTGTCATGAAACTAGGTGGAAGAAAACCTGTTTGCAGAAGCAGAGGTGGAGAATCAAGATTATGAGGTATCGACATAGTCAAAGAAGGAAGAAGAGAAGAAATCTCTCATTCCAAAGTAGAATGAACAGAACCAATATGGTTATGAAGATGTTTTTTCATATAAACTTAACGTTGATTTTGTGTGTGTACTTGTTAGAAGCAATGGAGATGAAACAACAAAATTTGAAGAAGAATTTAAGTTCCTTGAAGCATGGCTTGAAACACAATGTGTTGATGATATTTGCATAGAAGTTGCAGCAATGAATGTTGAAGACAACATGGACGATGTTGAAAATGAAAATGTCAATGAAATTTTCATATATTGGAGTCCTGAAGAGACGAAATTTTATTATGGGCTTATGTTGCAGTAGATTGATAATGAAGAACAAACTATAGAAGATGACATGTGGCAACAATCCACATACGAACAAATTTTTGAAGAGGTAAAGGACGTCCATGGACACCCTGAAATGATTTTCTATGTCTTTATGTTAAACAAAGATATCATGATGAAAGAATTGCAACATCAAACAAAGAAACTGAAATTTGGAACTTACATTAAAAAGGCAAAGATGAAACAGTTCAGAGGATACAAGATTTGGAAGAAAAGGAAAATGAAATTTAGCACAAGAGTTGATGTCAAAGTTTTGAGTCGTTGTAATTCTAGTAGAGACTTAGACCAGCATGCATGTTTAAGTTATGTTGAGAAAAGGAAAAGATGAAATAGTTCAGAGGATACAAGATTTGGAAGAAAAGGAAAAAGAAATTTAGCGCAAGAGTTGACGTTAAAGTTTTGAGTCATTGTAAGTGTCGTTGAGACTTAGACCAGCAGGCATGTTTAAGTTATGTTGAGTCATGTTTAAGTTGTTAGTCATAATTAAGGGGGGGTGTTGAAAACAATTATGCCTGTCAATTAACCAACGAACCACCATCGCCTCAACGTCTTCACCTCCTGCACCACCTCACCACCATGACCTGCTCATATTCGAAGAGGCGCCACTGCCATACCTATTGAGCTTCGAAGAGACATCACCGCCCTGACCCTTCCAACCTGAAGAGACAATTAATTGACTTATTTTCTATATAAATGTGGATGAGGCATAACAGAGATAGCACATTCGAAGTTGCACACAGTTGTAGCTTCATGTTCTTGTAGCAGTAGTTTCCTAGTTTGAATTAGTCTTACACAATCAATTTTGTTACTTTGTTGTTTGTCGTTTCATGTAAATTGAATAGTTTTTGTTAGCAGTGTGTTCTCTAATCTTTCATAGTTGTAAATGTGTCTACTCATAGTTGTAAATATGTGTACTTTGCATCTTTTAGTATTATATTTTAATATTAACGCTCTCCAAAATAATGGATAATGTAACACACTTCATAATGTAAATACACTCCATAATAATCTTGGAAATTATCGCAGAAAAGTTGCTTCAAAAAATATTAATGTTTCTCCCCATATAAATAATGGGCTCTCCATATAAACACAAACCATAGTTACCAAGTTTGGTCGTATTGAGCCAGAAAATTTGAAAATTCGCAAGTAGAAAATTCGAAAATTCGCAATACGATTCGATTCGTGGAAAATCACGTTTGACTTCGATACGATACAAATTGGTTTGATGCGGAGATAAGTTTTATATTCAGAAAAAATGAAAAACAATATGTTAGTTTCTAGCACGAGAGATCGAGATCCTGAAGACACTAGGGTAGGTGATAAGATGAGGGTGAATAGTTATACCCTAAAAGTGATAAAACTATTCATTCAAGTGAATGTAGTAGAGGGGCAGGGTAAACCATCATTGATGCTTGGGGTTCACTAACATAATTTAGGTTTTATGTAATACTTATGGTAAAAAATGAAAAATGTGATTGTAAAAAAATGAAAAACAATACTATAAATTTTTTTATAATTTTTATATTAAAAGATTGTAATAAATAATGAAAAAAATTTATTTAAAAGAATACAAAATAAAAAGCCGTAGTTTCTATATTAAAAAGATTATAGAAATTCTACATTAAAATTTTGTAATCAAATAATGGTAACATTTTTATTCAAAATTATCATTTTTATTGAAATATTGTAAGGAATAATGATAAGCTTTATATTTTAAAAAATAAAAAATTTAAAACCCATATTTTCATTTTTCTATTTTTTTAATGATAGTAATTACTAAAGTTGTTAGGTTTAGTGTAAATTAAATTAGAGGGGTTCTTTTTTCTGGTTAGCATAAAGGATAATCTGCACACACTTATTGTTAAATAAATTTGGATTTAATAGGAATTGTGATTAAGACATAAATTTAGTGGTCACTTCAAACCTGCCTTTTAATAAATTTGGATTTAATAGGAATTGTGATTAAGACATAAATTTAGTGGTCACTTCAAACCTGCCTTTTATGCCTACTGTCTCATTTTTTTTAGTTGAACTTCAGATTTGACATTTTGTTATTTATGTTATTAGATTTTACTTACATATTTT
>APFE031073694.1:18341-30412 GCA_000404065.3 Pinus taeda | reverse complement strand
AAGTCATCTTGTTATACCATGTGCAACATCTCATATCCATGCCTAGTAATAACTATCCTTCTTCCCAGGTTTGCATAGCCTGGTAATAACCATCCTTCTTCCCAGGTTTGAATATATTTATCAGTCACCTTTCATTTATTAGAGAACTATTTAGGAGACTAACAAAAAGTTTGTTCCACCTTAATAGTTATGTGGTTGAAAAGTTCGTTCGGTGATAATTAGTCATCTATGTCTTCATCTGAAAAGCAAAAAAATCCCCATTTGTAATATTAATAATTTAAAAGTAAGATAAACTCATAAAGCTGTATGTATTATTATGAATTTAAAAAAGTATATTATATATTAATTTGAAAATTTAATAAACAGGTTAATTGTACAATGATAGAAGCTGACGAAGTTTGAACAATGTTGAGCCACTAAATAATAAATAAATAAGCATCACAGATTAAATATGATATGTCTCCAACTAAATACTTTTTGATCATGCGATCTTTTAAGATGATTATTGATTTGGTAATAGGTTGTAGTTTAATATACAAGCTGTTTCGTCGCTGTATAATAGCATTTGTCTAGGTAAATTTATATTTTCCATGTATAATCACCTCAACATCAACTTTGAAGTTATAATTAATGAAGACAGGCCAACATTGTATTCAATTAATGGTCGCCTTTTCCATGTCCGTCAATGATTCAACAAAAACAATATATAGTAGTTGTGACTATAATGATGTTGGGGCGATTCTGGGAATCACAGGGTGGCGGGGCGATTCTCGAAATTGCCCCATGTGCCTATGCCTGCATAATAATAGGTTGTAGTTTAATATACAAGTTGTTTCATTGTTGTATAATTTCATTTGTCTACGTAAATTTATATTTTACATGTATAATTGCCCCAGCATCAACTTCGAAGTTATAATTAATGAAGACAAGCCAACATTGTAGTCAAATTAGTGGTCGCCTTTGCCGTGTCCATTAATGATTCAACAAAAACAATATATACTAGCTGTGACCATAATGATGTTGGGGCGATTCTGAGAATCGCAAGGTAGCAGGGCGATTCTCAGAATTTCCCCATGTGCCAACACCTGCATGCAATCCAAGCGTGAGCACATGGTGCGATTCTGAGAATTGCCCCGCCACCCTATATTTTTATCATTACATGGAAAATATAAATTTACGTAGACAAATAACATGCGAATTTGGAATATATTCAAATTTGGAATATTTTGTAGGCCCTTAAACTCTGCACTAGCGTTGTCACCTTCTATCACAAGAACCATGAGGTTCTGGAGGTGAAACATCCATGTTGGCACCACGTAGTTGCAGAGATGGACCCTCTCAAGGCGTCACATACTTCGTGTGTCCTCGCGAAGTTGGAGGAAGCCTCAAACGAAATTTATAGTATTTCGCAAATAGAGGGTCCACATATCTGTCAAACCCCCAAAGGTGCCCTTGAGGCCATTACGACCTTCCGAACCTAGAGATTGTGATGCAGATACTGATGAAAATTGAGGGTTTATTAGTGTAACTAATAGGCTTTGCAGACAGATCAATCCTCTTAGATCCGTCCATTTCAAATCTGGCGTAGTGGATGTGCTTGATTCATGACGTGCTAGAGCGCCCTTCAACATTCGTAAATAGATGAGCTTGGATATTCCATCGGGCAATGTCTTCAGACTTTTTCATCCCTTCACAATCAAATGTAGCATATATTTGTGCCCACCTATCCCCAAATGCAGGCTGCTCAGATTTTCGCACCCACTAACATCGAGGTACTGTAGGTGCTTTAGACCGCTCAAGGACTCCGGCAGCTTCTTGATTTTTGTTTCTGACAAATTTAGTAACTTCAAATGCTTTGCATTTTCAATGGATGTGGGCAATGACTCGATGCACACCTGACTTAAATCTAACACAACCAGATATTTCAAGTTATCGAAGAACTTCTCAGGAATGGATTTAAGCTCGGTGTTGTTCCATAGAAATAGAGTGCGCAGCCCTAGACAAGGAAGGGGCGCCTGATCACTGATTATGGAGATTTCATTCTTAATAAGATAAATTCTATGTACGCCCTTGCATTTATACATGTGCACTTCTTTCAACTCTTTTCCGGGCTCTAACAAACACTTGGATTCCTAGCTAGATTCAAGAAGAGCTAAATAATGCAAAATATCATGCAGCCCGCAATATTTATCTTGCCCATCGGAAGTAAGCCTTGAAATTTTAATCATGCATAGATTAATAAGTTTGTTTAGACAAGAGAATCCTACCTCTATTGCGTCTCCTACATCTCGGGTAGGAGTAGAAATAAAACCTTTAGCAATCCACACATGCACTAGGTACTTTGATTTTATACGAGAATGTGGAGGAAAGGCAGAATAGTAAAAGAAACAAGGCTTCAGGCGAGCTGGAAAAGCTTGGTAACTTAAGCAAAGTGAGTGCATAACGTGTGCGGTGTCTCCTTCTCCTTCACCTAGACGATCCAAGGCTTTGAGATGATTCAAGTTAGATTCCTACTCATTAGGAACCATATTTAACTTTATCATAGACGCTGCTATTGTTTTCACCGCCAATGGTAGTCCGGAACATTTTCTTACAATTTGGCAAGTGATGCTGGTCAGTAGGTAATGCTCTTGGGGGGGAGCATTGACAATAGTACCAGGAAAAATAGCAAGAAGAATATCGGTCAAATCAACGTTAGCAAGGAACAATTTCCAGCTGTCATCATCAAACAACTTCCCCATTTCGTGGATGTAGCGAGTCTCCTCAGGACGATTTCCTATATGCACTGCAACTTCTTTGTCCCGAGTGGTCACCACAATCTTATATCGCCCGTCGAATGACAAAAGCAGCCCAATATTTTCCCAAGCTTCTTGTTGCCACACATCATCTAGAATAAATAAACAACGTTTTTCACCTAAGTTTCTATTAATTCTGTATGAAAGCTCCCCCTCGCTTAGCCTTGACATCTTATGACCTTGATCATCTTCCTCCCCAAGCCTCAGATACTGCCTTCTCGTCACCAAAAGGAGCTCTTTAGCCAAGAATTTTTGCGAAACTGACAGACAGACTAGATAGTCAAAACCCTTTCGAACCTCTAGGCCGTTGAACATGTTCTAGACTAGATGACTTTTTGTGAGCCCTCCCATACCCACAATCGCGATGACCCCATATTCGTCGCCTTCCACGATTCGTTTAGTAATGCTGTTCATCTCACCTGACATGCAGACAATGTAAGATTGACACCTATTGAGTATAGCATTTGGTTTTATCCTACTGTATAGCTCTTCAAAATCATATGCACTATTGAATGTGTGAAGCCGAACGTCTGCATCGAGGATTGATGTCACATATTTGAGATATTTAGCACCACTGTGTATCATCTTGATCCTTTCCTTTAATGCCCTAATCTTACGGCCCATCTAATACTTGAAGTTATAATGTTGAAAAAATTACACTCATGATCCTTGCATTCCTCTACTAAGTATATAGCATCGTATAGAAAATCCTGAACTTTTTCCACCCAGTTCACAATTGAATTGGAAGTGGTCTTTCCGAAATACTATAAATTCCACTTGCGGCCTCCTCCAACTTCCCAACGACACATGAAGTATGCAACGCCTTGAGAGGGTCCATCTGTGCAACTGCATGGTGCCAACATGGATGTTTCACCTCCAGAACGTCATGGTGCTTGTGATAGAAGGCGACAATGCTAGTGCAAAGTTTAAGGGGCTACAAAATATTCCAAATTTGAATATATACCAAGTTTGCATGTTATTTTTCTACGTAAATTTATATTTTCCATGTATGATAAAAAATATGGGTGGCGGGGTGATTTTGAGAATCACCCCATGTGCCCACACCCAGACTGCGTGTAGGCATGGGCACATGGGGCGATTTTGAGAATCACCCTGCCACCCCGCGATTCTCAGAATTGCCCCAGCATCATTATAGCTATAACTACTATATATTGTTTTTGTTAAATCATTGACGGACATGGCAAAGGTGACCACTAATTGACTACAATGTTGGCATATCTTCATTAATTATAACTTCAAAGTTGATGCTAGGGCGATTATACATGGAAAATATAAATTTACATAGATAAATGCAATTACACAGCAATGAAACAACTTGTATATTAAATTATAACCTATTATTATGCAGGCATGGGCACATGGGGCGATTCTAAGAATCACCCTGCCACCCATCATCTAGAACAAATAAACAACATTTTTCACTTAAGTGTCTATTAATTTTGTATGAAAGCTCCCCCTCACTTAGCATTGACATCTTATGACCTTGATCGTCTTCCTCCCCAAGCCTCAGATACTACCTTCCCGTCACCAAAAGGAGCTCTTTAGCTAAGAATTTCTGCGAAACGGACAACAAGACTAGATATTTGAAACCCTTTTGGACCTCTGGGCTGTTGAACACATTCTGGACCAGATGACTTTTTCCGAGCCCTCCCATACCCACAACAGTGATGACCCCATATCCGTCGTCTTCCACGATCCGTTTAGTAATGCTGTTCATCTCACCTGACATGCCGACAGTGTAAGATTAACACTTGTTGAGAATAGTATTTGGTTTTATCCTGCTGTATAGCTCTTCAAAATCATAAGCATTATTGAATGCGTGAAGTCGAACATCTGCATCGAGGACTGATGTCACATATTTGAGATATTTAGCACTACTGTGTATCCTCTTGATCCTTTCCTTTAATGCCCTAATCCTATGGCCCATCTGATACTTGAATATTATAATGTTGAAAAAATTACACTCACAATCCTCACATTCCTCTACTAAGTATACAACATCGTACAAAAAATCCTGAACTTTGTCCACCCAATTCACAATTGAATTGGAACCGGTCTTTTTGAAATACTATAAATTCCACTCGTGGCCTCCTCTAACTTCCTTACGACACACGAAGTATGCAACACCTTGAGAGGGTCCATCTCTGCAACTGTTGGTGCCAACGTGGATGTTTCACCTCCAGAACCTCATGGTTCTTGTGATAGAAGGCGACAATGCTAGTGCAGAGTTTAAGGGGCTACAAAATATTCCAAATTTAAATATATTCCAAATTTTCATGTTATTTTTTTACGTAAATTTATATTTTCCATGTAATGATAAAAAATATGTGGTGGCAAGGCAATTCTCAGAATCGCCACATGTGCCCATGCCTGGATTGCATGCAAACGTGGCCACATGGGGTGATTATGAGAATCATCCCGCCACCCCGCAATTCTCATAATCGCCCGACCATCATTATAGTCGCAACTTCTATATATTGTTTTTGTTGAATCATTGACGGACATGGCAAAGGTGACCACTAATTGACGACAATGTTGTCCTGCCTTCATTAATTATAACTTCAAAGTTGATGTTGGGGCGATTAGACATGGAAAATATAAATTTACGTAGACAAATGAAATTATACATCAATGAAACAACTTGTATGTTAAACTACAACCTATTATTATGCAGGCGTGGGCACATGGGGTGATTCTGAGAATCGCCTCGCCACCCATCATCTAGAAAAAATAAACAAAGTTTTTCACTTAAGTGTCTATTAATTCTATATGAAATCTCCCCCTCGCTTAGCCTTGACATCTTATAACCTTGATCATCTTCCTCCCCAAGCCTCAGATACTACCTTCCCGTCACCAAAAGGAGCTCTTTAGATGACTTTTTCTGAACCTTCCCATACCCACAATGGCGATGACCCCATATCCATCGTCTTCCACGATTCATTTAGTAATGTTGTTCATCTCACCTAACATGCCAACGATGTAAGATTAACACCTGTTGAGTATAGAATTTGGTTTTATCTTGTTTTATATCTCTTCAAAATCATACACATTATTGAATGTGTGAAGCCGAACGTTTGCATCGAGGACTGATGTCACATATTTGAGATATTTAGCACTACTGTGTATCCTCTTGATCCTTTCCTTTAATGCCCTAATCCTACGGACCATCAAATACTTGAAGATTATAATTTTGAAAAAATTACACTCACGATCCTCGCATTCCTCTACTAAGTATACAACATCATACAAAAATTCCTGAACTTTGTCCACCCAGTTCACAATTGAATTAGAAGCGGTCTTTGTGAAATAATATAAATTCCACTCATGGCCTCCAACTTCCCAATGACACACGAAGTATGCAATGCCTTGATAGGGTCCATCTCTGCAACTGCGTTATGCCAATATGGATGTTTCACCTCCAGAACCTCATGGTGCTTGTGATAGAAGGTGACAACACTAGTGCATTGTTTAAGGGGCTACAAAATATTCCAAATTTGAATATATTCCAAATTTGCATGTTATTTGTCTACGTAAATTTATGTTTTCCATGTAATGATAAAAAATATGGGGTGGCGGGGCGATTCTTAGAATCGCCCCATGTGCCCACGCCTGGATTGCATGCAGGCGTGGGCACATGGGGCAATTCTGAGAATCGCCCCGCCACCCCGCGATTCTCAGAATTTCCCCAACATCATTATAGTCGTAGCTACTATATATTGTTTTTGTTGAATCATTGACAGACATGGTGAAGGAAACCACTAATTGACTACAATGTTGGCCTGTCTTCATTAATTATAACTTGAAAGTTGATGCTGGGGCGATTATACATAGAAAATATAAATTTACGTAGACAAATGCAATTATACAGCAACAAAACAACTTGTATATTATACTACAACCTATTATTATGCAGGCATGGGGACATGGGGCGATTCTCAAAATCGCCCCAGCATCATTATAGTTGCAGCTACTATATATTGTTTTTGTTGAATCATTGACGGACATGGTGAAGGCGGCCACTAATTGACTACAATGTTGGTCTGTCTTCATTAATTATAACTTCAAATTTGATGCTTGGGTGATTATACATGGAAAGTATAAATTTACGTAGACAAATGCAACTATACAACAATGAAATAACTTGTATATTAAACTACAACCTATTACCAAATCAATAATCATCTTAAAAGATCGCATGATAAAAAAGTATTTAGTTTGAGACATATGATATTTAATCTGTGATGATTATTTATTTATTATTTAGTGGCTCAACCTTGTTAAAACTTCACCCGCTTCTATCATGGTATAGTTAACCTGTTTATTAAATTTTCAAATTAATATATAATATACTTTTTCAAACTCATAATAATACAAACAACTTTATGAGTTGCTCTTACTTTTAAATTATTAATATTACAAATGGAGATGATTTTTCTTTTCAGATGAGGAAATAGATGACTAATTATCACCGAACGAGCTTTTCAACCACATAACTATTAAGGTGGAACAAACTTTTTGTTAGTCTCCTAAATATCTTGCTAATAAATGAAGGGTGACTGATAAATATATTCAAACCTGGGAAGAAGGATGGTTATTACTAGGCTATGCAAACTTGGGAAGAAGGATATTTATTACCACGCATGGATATGAGACGTTGCACATGGTATAACAAGATGATTTCAAACTTCAGGCAAAGCATTACTATATATATATATTCAGAAGGTTAATTGGGAGTGGTGGGTGAAATGCTATTATTTTCTTACTAGTGGTATGATGACTATAATACCATGATTGTAATGACTTTGTGTGTTTATGATTAAGAGTTCCTTGAGAATATATATTTGAGATTTTGTGAAAAGTAAAACATTTATATAGATATTTTAGAGTATATTTCAAAGTTACATGATGGTAGCAATGACTCTTGGAAAAGTTATGTGGGAAGATGTTAAATATATATCATTAAATTAAACTAATATAATATTATGTTATATAGATAGATAGATACTGTTAATATAGTTTATATCAATTTTCAAATATGTAATTTTTTTGGAAACTGAAACAAATTAATAACTTGGAAATCAACATTAAATTTTTTGCTAAATTATGTAACCCTTAAACCTAAGAAAATGAACGTTCAAATCAATTTTTTTGAAATAGCATAAAATACAATTTCATAATTTAAGATTACACATATAGGCTTTATTAATGCATCAATTTTTAAGACAACCTCCAAACCTAGGCTAGATTCTAGTTCATAATTACATCCCATTGGAGATATATAAAAGGAAATAGTTATGCTTGTATTCTCAAACATATTATCATAATTTGTAATCTTACAGGTGTGTTACATTTGTGTTATATATTGTGATCGTGAGTTATAATTGTGAGTTTCTAGATTACTATCTTTAGCTAATCAAATCCACTTTCTTAGAGCATGAATAGGCCTAATGGTTAAGAGCATGTGTTTCCTCCTAAGAGGTCACAAATTCAAAAGCCAGAAGGGGTTAGAGTAGGTATGCCTTCGTATATAATAATCAAATCATTGTGTGGAGGTGGGTCTACTGTCCCACAAACAAGGGGGTCTGATACACCAATTTGGTGTCTGGCTTTGACACCTTAAAATTGGATAATAATAATAATTAGGATATAGATTGTTAGAAATTCATAATCTATAAGGGTGAAAGCATGGAGTTGGCTTACACTTTTTGGCAAGAGATGGCACGTTTGGGTGGGGAAAATGATTCCTTGATTGAGCCCTCTTTAAGCGCTCGATCGAGTCGTTTGAGCACTTAAACAATGTAACCCAATGTTATTTAGGAGCTCGCTTTAGCCATGTCTTTGCGGCAGTCAAATGAAGGAGTTTAGGTTTCGGATTTATTTTCTGGCTCAGGTAAGTTTTATTATATGGAATTGAACTTCAATATGTTATTTATTAATTTATATGTCATTGTACTAATTTACTTCATTATTTCTTTTGTGCTTGATAATTAGGTACAACACTAACATGTTGCCTTCAAAAAGGAAGAAATTGCATTGCCATTGAAAAAGATCCATTACAGTGCAATTTTATTTAGCAAAGAATTAATGCTCTTAAATTTCTTCCAGATGCAATGAAAGAAATTGGGTTGAAGAAAGGGGACTTTAGTGAATCACGTGTGGCGAAAAAGGCAAAGGAACCCCAACCACCATTACACGAAATGATTGGAAAGGCATACATTGGGAGATTCAGAGACATCAAAGATCCATTAGAGGAGGAAAATGAGCAAAACGAAGCAAAAAATATTGTGGAAGAAGACAATGATGAAACTGCAAAGGACAAAGAGTTTGGATTATGTGACATTGTTGATTAAATTTAAGTTATTCTTGGAAATGAAGCTCATTTTTGGAAACTATTAATTAGTTATACTTGTAATGTTTTGACTTTGACATTTTATGAGAAGAATAAGCACTCAATTAAGGTTTTTATGTGTTCAATATTTGTATTATGTGATTTTCGCATTCATTTTTATGTTAATCATTATTTTTTGAAAAAAACAGTGATTATTATTATTTTTTGACATGAAATTCATAAAAAAAATTATTATTTAACCATTTTTAGTTAAAATTTTCCTATAAAAATTGTGATTTGGACATGTCATCTCTAGCAAAAACTTACAAAAAATTATCAAAACATGTAGTTTTTTAGTTATTTATGTTAAAAATGGTTTTTTTTGTCAATTGTTAAAAATTATTGTTTTTTAGAGACAAATATTTCATTTGGATTGAAATATTAATTAACAATGTATAAATATGTAGAATATCGAAAATTCAAAATATCTACCTTCTTCTTTAAATATGCAAAACAATAAAAACCTCACTACTAAAAAAATAAAAAATAAAAAATATGAAGAAGAAGACCACTTAAAAATTTATTAAATTTAGAAAATATGTATTTACATTTCATACAATAGAAAATTTAAAGTTAAAAAATAGGTCTTTTAAAAAAATGGCTTGATGCAAAATTACCACTTTTTTAAATCAACATGAAAATCACTATCATTCTAAAACGTAATGTACATAAAAAAATTTAAAGTGCCAAAAACTATGCTCTAAAAAACATGTGTGTTCTCCATAACCCCTTTTCAAAATCGGGTCACTTTTTTGCTATCTCTACAAAACGGGTAAAAGTATCAGTTCTCGTTTGAAAGTTTACATTGTTAAAAATGATGAAGAGTTTTAGTGACAAATCTGGAAGCTGTGGTAAAAATACATAAACCAACAGTAAGACTATAATGAAAAGGAATTGCTATAAGCACTATGGCAGTGGCAAAAATTACCTTTATCCAGTGTCTCAGAGAAATTGTTGCCTTCCGTCATTGCTACAACCTCTGAAGCCATGCCTATAAAACGATGTGAGACATTAGGATAGGTATGTGGTTGAAAACCCCGCAACGGTGTTAAAACCCTCAAGGTTGAGCAATTAAACCCTTTGTACATTAATATTACTGATATACCTTCTCTAAAAGGTGCCACCTTCATCTCTATTGCAAACTAGAGCACACCATGCATAGCGATGAGTACTAGAGAGAACCCCGGCCATAGCAGAGCAACACAGGAGACTCAAGCAGTAGTAAGAATGAACCACCATAGGTGTGGATGCGAGAAGTCAATTAGAGAAACAAACTCTAACCATTTCCCACCACCATATCGACAACAAAAGATCAACAATGCCAGATTAAGCCAGATGGTGGGATAGGACACCAATACCACACCTTGGTCAGGTCGCTCGCCATGTGTTACCATATGCGAATGCCAACCAAGCGAGCCACGCCTTAAATAAATGTGCTCATTAATGTCAGAGTATCCTTATTTGGATTCTTCCACCTGAATATTAAAGACTAATTTGCAATCATATGAATGGTTTATTACCTTCATAATTGCCATTGAATACATATATGTATGTGTGCTCAAAGGTCACTATGGGCCGATAATTATAATCTTTAGGATTGTAGGTGTATAACATCAATTTTTTTTGTATTTATTTTCATTTCAATATAGTTTATAAGTTTTATGTCAAATTTGATGTTTAGTTGTTACAACAAAATATATAAAATATATTCAAATTTTCAATCAATATTAGAGAAATTAACAAGATTTTGTATTCATCAAAATTTATAACTCTTTATTTTAATTCAAAATTTAAATAAATGAATAAATATTTTCTTAAAACTTTTATAATATAAAGTAATTATATACCATAATAGCTGAGCATTCTGAAACAAAATAAAAAATTAAGTCAATTCATGATGCAAAGGTCATTGCTTTAAAATTATGTGGGCAACGAGATCACGAGTTTGTAATTATGTTAGCAAAAATATACTCATGTTACGGATTTGTGTAAGTTAGGCCCAATGTAATCTTGGGTGATCTTAACTACTTAGATGCCGCATGGTTGTTGTTTCACAAGGCATAAGTCAAACCTAATTTAATCTCTAAACAACCGAGACCACTTAGCAAACCAAAAAAAACCCTATATACAATTTAACATTTTTTATTATTTTTTATTTATTAAATTAGTTGTATTCCCATCCTTTTTCATACACATGAATAAATACTTAGTTAATATCTTGATTTTACTTTAAATCATAAAGTGGCCAAGCTTTTATATACATATATAGAATTGTTGCTTAATATGTAATTAGTGGTATTTTTATATTAAATAATAGTAAATAAAATATAGTATAATATTTATTAAATTATTTATTTGTTGTTATTAAAAGTAGTAGAATTAAAAAAGTCATTCTTTTTCAATTAAATTATATATTAATATATATATATATATATATAATATATATATATATATATTTTTTATTTATTAAATTTGTCGGCTTAAGATTTTAATGTCCATTATTACCTTGCACTGCAACTGAGAGGATTAAAGATTCAAATCCAGACACGGCGTCGCCATTAAGTACCAGCTAGGCAAACATACTAATACATACATATATATAATCCTGAAAATCTAAATAAATTTGATAATATAATTTTGACCAAGATTGTGATTTTGTTTAATTTAAAATGTATTTTCAAATGCATAAATAGATTCAACATCCTATAAAGGTATTAAAACACTCAAACTTTGGAGATTAAATAACTTAAAGTTATGAGGCTTAAAACTTTTTACTAATTTTTTCTTAAAATTACCAAAAAAAATTATAGAAAAAAAAAAATAATTTGAGAGACGTTTTTGGCAATAATCACATCAAAATTCATTTG
>APFE031073694.1:0-17769 GCA_000404065.3 Pinus taeda | reverse complement strand
AAGATTTAAATGAATTTATTATTAATTAAAAACTATTTTTCTAAATGGCAATAAAATAGGATAATAATTTCATATTTAAAAAATTACTAAACCAGAAAATATATTAATATTATTATGTTTCATAGAAGATTGAAAGTGGTGTCATTGTTATTAATTAAAAGTAAAGTATTTGGTAACATTTTCAAATAATACCCCGGATGCGGGTGCCAACTAGCTGGAATAAGATGATGGGACGGGGTATCACGGTAGCCACATGCCGACCATGCGCAGAGGCGACCTGGAAGGCAGTGGCGCAGGACATCCCCGGAAGGTGAATTTAACAGCTATGGGACGACAGACTAAGCGCATTAATGCTCTGACTTCATCCGACTATGCTGCACAGTTAGGCTCTGTTACAGATTTGATGGCCTCTTTAATGGCGGGCAACCTCCGAGGAAGAGCATGGAGCCCTATAAACAGAGGCAGCCCTGGCATCACAGTCCTCACTTGGCCAAGGTCTGGGATTCTTGTTCAGCTAATGGTGCTAGTAAACTCAGATCTTGGTTTGTTTTATTCCTTCCCAGGTCTGCTGGTTCAGGTTGTTTATGTTCAGGACTACCCTGTCAATATGGTCAGGAACCGCCAGAGGATGCTGAGCCATCGCGGCTCTAGCCGTGGAGGGTCTTCGCGGCCCTCAGCTGAAGAGGAATCCCATCCTCCCTGCCAATGTCCTCATTGCCACTGTCTCTGCCATTGCCCGTGTCTTGGAGGTGCTAGTTCTCTCAAGCACAGCCAATTCATGGAGGCCAGCTCACCTGGGACCTCGTTTGCTCCTTACTTTGGCTCTGCAATTTTCTCCTTCGATAGCCCCCTGAACCGTCCACGCATTAATGCCCACGTCACTGTTTTGTTCATCGACAAAGCCCTGGACGAGGGCGGCTCCAGCGCTTCGCCTGATTTCGATCCCCTGGCTGGCGCGGCCAAAGCAACTAACCAACACAAAGCAGACAAAGGGAAGGGTGTGGAAATGCTAGACCCTCAGCTGGAAAGGAGCCAAAAGCAATCTGAAGCGGCCAAGGTGAAAGAAGGCAAGGTGCAGGAAGAGGAGGAATACAGACCATGCCCAATTGTGGAGGAGGAGCCGGAGGTTTAGTCTGCTGCGACGTCTCAGGTTCTGATGCTCGGAGGTGGTTCTGGTTCTCTCGTTTCTTTGGTCATGTCTTTCTGTCCATCTATCTCTGGTTCGTCTATGTGTCAACTAGTTTTTATGTCAATGTGTCTTAGCGGCAGTCTGCCATCGTTGAGGAGTAGGGTCGGTTACTTTCTGGTTTGATCATCTGTTTTGTGGACGGTTAATATTGTGCAAGGGTATCAGTTTTGTCCTCCCCTGCGTGGGAATGATTTTTGGTCTCAAACACCTTGTGAGGGCATGAAACAGGTAGTCCTTTTTTCTGGCTACACTTGGTTGATCCAGCTTGCCATTCTCTCTGACAGACAGATCTCACACATAGCTTGCATGTAATGTACTCTGGCTTTTCATGTAAATAATAGAATAGTTTAATTTAAAAAAAAGAAAAAAAAACATTTTTGAATAATAAATGAGAATTGTTAAATTCACTTATAATAAAATTTGATATTTAAAAGAGAATTTGATATTTTAGTAAGAAAAAATAAAATTATTAAAAAATAGAATATTGAAAAAATATAGTAGTTATTAATTAAAAAGTGATTATTATTTATTTCGGAACTTAGAATATATGGAATGGTGTCTACTATTATGGACATTATGTGATGCGAAAAGTCATAATTTTGAAATTTTATGGATAAAATTCTAACACTATTGTTAAAGCTACTTATTTATCGAACCAAAATTAAATGTGCAGCCTTCTCAATGCACACACTTAACTAAATGATATATTATTTAATATTTTTAAGGATTATTTATTATTATTATTATAGATAATTAAAATTAAATTATAATTAAAAAATTATAATAAAGATAATTTATTAATAAATTAATTAATAAATGTGTATTTTAAAAATGGAAAATATTTTTAAATTGATTCAGAGATGTTTTCATCTTTATCTTAACTAAAATCATATAATAAACATAAAATTTTATAACTTAGTTATATTAAGTGTATTATTTAAGCACCAAAATTTTGGTGGAGGAATCAAATTGCTAATAATCTATTGGTACATGAAAACGTAGTTTTATGAAAAATGGCCTGCAACAATTAAATAATTAAGCTTTCAAAAAAATATTATGATTAATAAAATATATGAATGGATAACGCTAGAAAAACATTATTATTAGAAAAAATACAACAATTAATAGAAATCAAGAAATAAATGATTATAGGTTAATAAATAGTTATTGTTAAAAATACGTTGTTATTAGAAAGAATACAACAATTAATGATGATGATGATGATGGTGGTTAATGTCCACCGAGGCCAAACTTGGGTCTATCGGACCTAAAGAAACAAATTATGTGGTCTGATTTAAGATTTTATTCCTATTCTCAAAAAGCTTGGAGAGAAGACTCCCCATGTCACTGTAATTTTGACAACTTAAAAGGCTCGGAAGGTTAGTATTGCAACAAAGATTTTGAAACTGAGATCTAAGGTGGTTGTACGCAGGGCACTGTAAGAGGAAGTGATTTTCATCCTCGATGTTCGTATTCTCACAGAGATGGCAATACCTTTCCATCCATGGTGTTTTAGGAACTGCCCAACAACCCGTTTCACCATAGAGCTAATGAGAGTTCGTTCTAATCTTGGCTATATTAATTTTCTTCTTTGAGCTAGTTAAAACAAAGAGATACTTTTGATCTTCTATGGTGGGGTTGATGACCTCCTTATAATATCTTAATTTTCTTTTAGCTGCTAAATCTTTCTCACACCACATTTTTTCTTTGAACTTAGAAGTAACAATAAGTATGATAATGAATAGAAAGAAAATATTAATTATGAAAAAATCTACATATTTAATAGTTTTTGGATAATTAATTAAAAAAAAACTTATCATTAGAATTTTTTATTTTTTTATTTAATGAAATAATTTTTAATTCTAACCGAGTAATTTTTAAACTACATAAAATTTAACCCAATTATTTTAAAAAATATTTTTCAATTTCTAAAAAATAAATTTTTTAATATTTAATTTTACTTTGAAAAACTTTACAAATAATTTTTTTTAAATTTCAAATTAGTTAAAAACCCAAACATTTTTACTCAAGCTAATTAGATATAGTCTACCTTTAACAATTAGATATAGTCTAGCTTTAACAAATATAATAATAGAAAATAAATGTTTATAATACACTTACCATCCTGAAGTCGATGTTTTACGCGAAATATGGAATGCCCCACATACGTGGATTCGAACTGGGCACAGGAACGAGCATTTTATTATAAGTTTGATGTTAGTAAAGTTATTTTTAATAATAGCAGAAATTTCATATTAATGCAAAATTTTAATACGATTTGGAATTATGAGAGATTGAATAGTAGTATGATTTTTTATTTTTATTAATGTGTTAAAAGAAACCATTAAAGCATAAACTGTTCTCTTATTAAGTTGAAAATATTAAAATTATTGTGTAACATGTTAAGCTTTACATTATTTAAACTATTTTATTAATAACAAAATATTTATATCATTGTAAAATTATCATATTATTTTTTCTTAGTTTTTTTTTTAATTATTTGAAAAGTGTTGTCCTTGCTTTTCTCTTTAAGAAGGGGATGCCATTTTCATTTAAACTAACCTAAATAATAAATCAAGTTTGTTCACTTAGCAAAATAAGTATATAAACGTCGTTTTATTGATAATGGTTTATTAGTCTCCATAAGAGGAATGTTAGTTGATGAATTTCCCCTTGTGAAAAGACGTGGATAGACGTTTTTTTGTCAGATATGAGGTTGCCTTCTAAATAAATATGGCTTAGTGTTAGACATTGAGTCTATAGAAATTTATTAAATAATTTATTATATTATTAGAATGATTTTTTTCCAATAATTTTTTATAAATATTTCTTTTCTCAAAAAATATAAAAATAGTAATAAAACATTCATTATATAAGAATATAATAATTTTTCATAAATAATATATATATATATATATATAATATTCATTTATATATCTCTATATATATATATATATAATTTATCAATGAAGTGAAGTAAACTTATGATATGCGTATGGTAAAGTATTACTTATTCGATGCAACCTATGATACGTGTGTTAAATGTTCCACATTATTGTAAATGCGAATTTTAGCCCCAAGAGTTAGCTCAATCGGTCAAATCAAGTGCCTCGCCAATGGGAGGTCACAGGGTCGAATCCCGAAAGCTCTTGGGGTTAGGTCAGTAAATAGGCCAAGGGGTGTTGATGCCCTTCGGGTGGCGTACACTCAGAGATTTAAACCCCTGGACGTAGTGGCTACCCACTGACCAAGGTATCCGTGAACCAGTAAGTGAAAAAAAACAATGAAGTGAAGTGAATTTATGTAAATATAAGTCTATTAAAAACTTTAATACTAAATAAAATTATCATTACAAATTTAAATTTTGTTTGATAATTTATAATATTAAAATTAAGGATATAATATATTATTAGATATTCTTTTTATTTATATTTAAAAATTAAAATTAAAATTAAAAACTAAAATGTTTAGTGATGTTTTTTTATTAAAAGTATGTATATTTTATAATGTAATGATATGAAATAACTTTAAATGTTTACCTCTGGAGACTATTAAAATGAATCCCTTGTGTTTGTAGTTTGTAGTTAAAATTGTATGTTCAGAGGGAGCAATTTTTTATTACGAGGTCCTTAAAATCAAATTCCACCATTCCAGTTTTATTATTGCATTTTAGTTTTTTTTGAATGGGTTGCATTTGATTTTTATCTTGTAAAAAAATATTATTTTATTTTATTCATATTAAAAGAAACTAAGATATGATTTAAGTAAGAAAATATGATGTAATGTTGGGATGAAAATAACGATATGGTTTATTAATATTTAAGAAATTTAATTCTACTATTTTTTTATTGGTCAAAATGATTTTATTAAGCTATTCAAAAGATTATACTTAATAATTATGATTTTCTAATTCTTTCAGCCTCCTACAAGAGAGACACAAATGCTAATTAGAAATTGCCACAGGCTATAAAGAACCCAAAAACAAAAGGACCAAAAGGCCCAAAATATCCCCAAGATAATGGTACAACCTATAGACATTAGGGAGCATAAGGATTTACCAACACTTGATTGTGTGGTACATTACTAGGGGAATCTCGAGGGATGGGATTGCCATGAATGGGAGCTTCCACTTGAGACAACATCCCCTCCATATTCTCTAGGTGCTCTGACACTCTCCTATGGCCATGTTATAATGACGCCAATCAAACTTGCATTTTCCCTTGGTTGTGTTGTAGGTCATTCATAAAACCTATGATCGCATTGCGATCATCACATCAATTGATCCAGATTTGAACGGGAACGCAACAAATTACATATATAACCATACATATAGAGATGTAGCAGAAATAATACTTCATTTCATTACTCTAAAATACTGAAATATACTTACAAATAGAAATGGAAATAAACTAGCTAGGGCGATGGTAGCTTATCTCTGAGAAGAGATGTGGTGGCTACATGCCTCTGAATTGTGCTACAATGAGGCTCAAAGGCCTATTTATTGTTGAGAAACAATGGAAAACTCTAAACATCCAAAAGCTTAACCCTAGAAGATGAAACACCAAATTGTGGGCCCCATTTGGCTAAATTGGTACATCAACTTCCCGGGGTCGTAACTTTGGCATACGATCTTTGTTTGACGCGCACAATATCTCGTTAGAAAGATCTATCCAAGAACTACAACTTTGGGAAGAGAAACATCGGTCCATGGACCCATGTTGCTCCCAGGTTTCCCAGGGCCTCAAAATGAATCTGGAAGTTAAGGACCCGAAAAACTGCTAAAAATAGTAAACTGTGCTACAATTAAGGAAACTGAAAAGCTAAAAGAAACAATGGTGGGTGTCCAAGTGGACTTGGCAGGTGGCCACCAATATCCACCTGGATCATTCCTCCCCCCTTAGGAAGCAATGGTCCCCATTGCGTTGATTTCCTCCATGAGATGAGGAAACGTCTGCTGAACTTGGTCCCTGGTGAGCCACTTCCCCTAGTGAAGGAGTTGGCCTTCTTTGACAACTCAATACAGTTGGATATTCTGCTGGTGAGTGTGCTTGATTTGTGCGTCCATGATCCGATCAGTTGCAGCTTGTTCCATGTAATATGGATTTAACTCTATGGGTGTGAGTTGTTCTGCAATGTTGAATGTGTCTAGTAATGGTGGAAAATATGGTCGAAGGGGTTCCACATTGAACATTGGGTGTAGGCCAAGGAATGGGGGAATGTTAAGCTCAAATGCATTATCTCCCACAACCTTGGTAATGGTGTAAGGACCATATCAGACTGGTCTGAGTTTCTGATAGGCTCCAGTAAGGCATTCCTTTTGCAAATGCAACCAGACTTTGTCGCCCACCTGAAACTTGTGTGCCACCAGATGTTGATCATGTCATTGCTTACACTTGGCATTTGATTTCTCCAGAATGTCATGGACCCGCTGGCGAATATATTGGATGTGCTCAATGAATTTGTTTTCCTTATCTATTTCAGACCAGACATGAGCCAAATCTGCATGAGTAGCTGCAAAAGGCATGGACACATCAATGGGACATAGTGGTTGGAATCCCAAGCCCACCTGAAAAGGGTTGTGGTTAGTTGAGTTGTGGAGAGCCCGGTTATAGTGGTGTTGAACATAGGGGAGGCTCTCATCCCATGTGTGAATGCTTTGAGTTGTACATGCACATAATGTGTACGATCATCCTATTAACAACCTCTGTCTAGCCATCAGTTTGAGGATGGAAGGTTGTGGACTTAGTGAGTTTGGTGTCCAGCATCGACCAGAGATTGGACCAAAATGTATTGAGGAACCTCCTGTCCCGATCTGAGATGATAGACTGTGGGACCCCAAAGTGTACCTACAATCGTTCAAAGAAGAGTTTAGTAGTGGCTTCTACTATGATATTCTTCTTGCATGCCACCATAATGACCATCTTTGAGAACCTGTCAAAACCACAAAAACATAGTCGTTTCCTTTCTTAGTAGAAGGAAGGCCCGAAATGTAATCCATGGATATGGATTCCCAAGGTCGATTAGGGGTAGGGAGCGGGGAATAGAGGCCTTGCTTCTTGATGGTTGGTTTGGAAATGGCGCAAGCATTGCATGATCTAATGTACTTCCCGACATCCTGTCGAAGATTTGGCCAATAGAAATACTTCTGTAGTAATGCCACCATTTTCTCGACCCCGAAATGCCCAACAGCCTGACTATAGTGTGCTTCCCAAATCATCTTGGCACGCTCGCTTGAAGGAACATAGAGGTGAGCCAAGTGGCATAACAGGGCATCCTAGAGGTGAACATGCTGACCCTCCAAGAGTGTTTGGTATGTGTGGCCGAATTCTGGGTCGCTTCTGTAGAGAAGTGGCCAATCAGAAGTCTCGTGCCCACAAGATTTGATCATGGTGGTTAAATCCATGATCGGTGGTCGACTGAGGAAATTTTCAACATTATTGGTGCTACACTTCTTAAACTTGATATTCAAATGGAATTGTTGCAGGTATGTAGACCACTTCTAATGGCGACCATTCTGCAATTTCCCTTGGGTCTGTATGAACTGCAGGGGTCAGTGGTCTGTGTAGATGACAGTTTCCTTCCCCAAAATGTAATGCTTCCATTATTGGCATGTCTACACAATGGAATACATCTCTTTGTCATCAGTGGGATACTTCCGAACTATGTCTAAAAGTGTCTCACTTTGATATGCCACTGGATGCCCACATTGAGTAAGGACTACCCCAATATCATTGTCAGAGGCATTTGTCTCAACCTCAAATGGTTGTTGCAAGTCTAGTAATGTGAGCACTGGTGTCGAGTAGAGGCAGTCTTTCAACTTTGTGAATGCCTTCTGTTGAGATTTAGACCAAAACAATTTTTCTTTCACTCCTCCCTTGGTGACTTGACTCAAGGGCCAAGTGATATGAGAAAATCCCAACAAGAACTTGCATTATAAGTTGGAAAGACCTAGAAAGTTGTGGAGCTCTGTCAGAGTGGTTGGCGATGGCCAATCCCGAATGACTTAAATCTTGGCCAGATCCACATGCACCCCCTGTTCATCAATAATGAATCCTAGATATTGAACTTTTATCATGCAAAAAGTGCATTTCTCCAAATTTGCACATAATTAGTGTTGCTGCAATGTTTGGAGAACTTGTCAAATGTGGTGGAGGTGCTCTTCCCAACTCTAGTTGAAGATCATGATGTCATCCAAGTATAACACTAAAAACGAGTTCGTGAAGGGCCGCATGATGTCATCCATTAGCCTCATGAAGGTTGCAAGAGCATTCGTCAATCCGAAAGGCATAACCAACCATTCGAAAAGGTCCTCCTTGGATTTGAAGGCAGTCTTCCACACATCGGAGGGTTCGATTGGTACCTGGTGCTATCTTGACTTCAAATTGATCTTGTTGAAATATTTTTCCCCCTTCAGTTGGTCCAAGAGGTCTTCAATCTGTGGGATTGGGTACCTATCACGGACAGTGATCTTGTTCAGCACCCGATAGTCAATGCAAAGTCTCGAAGTCCCATCCTTCTTCTATATGAACACGATCAGACTCCCATAGGGCGATGAACTTGAACGGGTGTTACTTTTTTGCAGTAGCTCCTGAATCTACCTCTTGATTTCATCGTTCTCCAGAACGGAATGCCGATAGATTGGTCCATTGGGCAGTGGCACACCTGGGGTTAGATCAATGGAGTGCTTGACCTGACAGTGCAAAGGAACCCCTATGGGGGAGGTGAAGATGTACTCATACTCCTCCACAACCTTGTCCATATGTAGTTGTCGTGTGGAGGGGCCCTCTCTGGAGGTCGTGGCCACCATATTCTTCTTTCCTTAATGGCATATCATCAGGAAAACAAATTTCCAGGTTTTGGAAATGAGCTTACTGCCTTGTTTTGCAGTAACCAAAGAGATGGCGATAGGCGGTGCTACCTTCGGTATCCTGTACAACTTATTTCCCTAAGTAACAATAATAGCATGGGGCCTTGATTCACACACAACATGTCACTTCCACAAGTATGGTTGTCCTAATAATACATCCCAAACATCAAGGGGAGCAATGTCACACAATACCTCATCTGTGAAGGGATTGATGTTGTATGGAAGGTTACATTGTTGGATCACGTGAAGATTCCTTCCGTGGTGAAGCCACCCGATGGTGTTTGTTTGTGGATGTGCTATGGTCTTTAAGCCCAGCCACTTCATGACCTCTGTCAAAATGAGGTTCTTTTGGCTCCCACTGTCGACAATGAACTATAGCGGGGAGCCCTTTACCCTCATCTAGGAGTGGAAGAGACACTCCTCCTCCTCTGGATCTTTGGGTTCCTCCTTCTGGATCTTCGTGGTGGCAAAGGTGGCATTGGGCTCTACATCGATAATCTTCTTCCCTTTGCCATTACCTTGTTGGGTTCTGACTCAAAGTTGGAACATGCATCTAATTTTGAAACCTTTAGCCTAGCCACCAGTGACTGCTTGGCCAGACACTCACTTGTGTTGTGAGTGGATCTCTTATGGAACTCACACCACTTTCCCGTGTCCTTTCTCAGGTTCGCAGCGATGTTCTTTGCTTCCAACTTTGGCGGGTTGTCTTGGGCCACCCCACCTTGGCTTTGTACTTTGTTCTGTGGTTTGGGGGCACCTTTCCCTTGCTTCAAATTCGCAAATCCAAAGTCTCCATTCTTCTGTTTAAACTTTTTCTCGATCTTGACGAAATATCGGTATGTCGTGTCGAGCGAGGAGATGTCCAAGAATTCTATTTCTTCCTGGATGTACTTGTGCAGGCAGCCACGATATTTGAGTAAAAAATGTTGCTATGAATCCTTAATACCCAAATTTGTGCGAAGGGTATGGAAAATATTGGTAAACTCTGGCACGTCTTGGTCCCTTCCCTGCTGCAGCATGGTCCACTTTATGTATTGATCCTCATAGCTTCCGACAGGGTAGTACTGCTCCTTGATGGTAGTTCGGAATGAATTCCAAGTGGTTGTAGCTAAAAACAGTGAGTTCGTACTTTCATCCTTCTACTTGCAGTAGGTTTCCCACCAATCCTTGACATGGGGGGTAGCTTTGAGAAGAGAGAAAGTAATCTTTTCTCGGCCGGAAAAATCATGAACAGAAAAATACCCTTCTAGCATATTTAACCATTTATTTACAGCGTCTACATCTATCTAACCCTCAAATATGGGAATTTCAAAGTTAGCTTTTACCTTAAAGGGTGTGGCACTTCCAGAGTAGCTGCTGGAAGTAGATGTGTCGCCCCTAGGTAGTTATTGAAGGATCTAGGTAAAGTTGTCCATCATCGCGTTCATTTGTCTCTTAAGAGCCTCTTCGAGCAAGATTTTGATAGGATCTCCTTCCCCCTCATCTTTATTTTCATCCACCATGGGAGGTCATCAAGATTTTTGGGGCTGATCTTGCAAAGGCTCGATTAGTTCAAGCCCTAACTCCTTATATCCCGACCTCGTTGGGGACATGCAAAGAAAGACAGAGAAAGAGAAAACAGCTTTGATAGCAATGAGCCAGATTTAAACTGGAACGCAACAAATTATAGATATAACCTTACATATAGAGATGCAACATAAATAATACTTCATTTAATTACTGTAGAATACTGAATTATACTTACAAACAGAAATGGAAATAAACTAGCTAGGGCAATGGTAGCTTATCTCTAAGAAGAGATGTGGTGGTTACATGCCTCTGAACTATGTTACAATGAGGCTCAAAGGCCTATTTATTGTTGAGAAACAATGGAAAAACCTAAACATCCAAAACCCTAACCCTAGAAGATGAAATGCCAAATTGTGGGCCCTGTTTGGGTAAATTGGTACATCAACTTCTCAGGGTTGTAACTTTGGCATATGATCTCCATTTGACACGCACATTATCTCGTTAGAAAGCTCTATCTGAGAACTACAACATTGGGAAGAACAACATTAGTCCGTGGACCCATGTTGCTCCCAGTTTTCCCAAAAAACGTTGTTTAGGGCCTTAAAACAGCTCTGGAAGTTCAGCGCCCGAAAAACTGCTAAAAATAGTAAACTATGCTACAATTAAGAAAATTAAAAAGATGAAAGAAACAATGATAGGGGTCCAAGTTGACTTGGCGGGTGGCCACCAATATCCACCTGGAATATCACTCTTTTTGCAACTTCTCCAGAAGAGCGATGACATGTCATGAGTGAGTTTCTAAGGTGTCAAAAGGTGGAGGGAGATCAACCCAGTCAGGAGAGGGAGTTAGATTGTAAGCCACCACAGGGGATTCACTAGGGGAGAAATACCATACCACATGCATTCATATTGGGGGATATATATTGAGGGCATAATGACATAATATATTGGGGATATGTAGGGGGTAAAGGGTTTTTATATTGGTAGGTATAAAATATGGAACTCAAATTTAATGAAAAAATATAAAGGAGTATACAAAATGTTAATGAAAAAATGATACCTACAATATTTAGTGAAAGTATGGATTTTTTAAACTGGGAAGGTGTATTGGGTTCGTATAGGTAGGGGGTTAAATAATGTGATTTTTAGATGTATTTTCCAATATGTAGTCAAATTAGGGGTATTGTTTAGTATGTTACAAATGCAAGTGATATGTCTGAGGTTCATTGAGTGAATCCCCTGTGTGAGCCACCTCCCCCCCCCAAAGCTCCACTTCTACCGTTCCATCTTCCCAAATGTTGTGTCCTCCGCTCTATGCTCCACTATTTCCCCCCTTGTCCCAATGCCTCCTTGTGCTCAGCCCAGTTGCCTATGCATTTTTTGATAAACCGTAGCCTATCGGAGCCACCACCTTTACTGCAACAACACCTCTAGATCCATAAATTCTTCAATAATTAGAGAAAAGTTTTACATAAAAGTGGCTCCCTAAAGGAAAATAATAAATAATAGTTAAATAATAAAATAAGAGTTATGCATTTTGAAAGGAAAAGAGGTAAATTATTTTTTTTTATTTTATTTTTAGCTTACTCCTTATAAGTTTACTCAAATTTTAAGTCTACACACATGTTGGATGTAGAATTATATTCCACATATAACAAGTACCTATTATGCATACTTCTAAGAAAACCCACATTGATAAAATTTGAAGATACATTAAAAAAACGTGTTCAACATGATTTTTTAATGTATCTTCAATTTTTATCAATGTAAGTATTCTAAAAAGTATTCATGATGGGTACTTGTTGGGTGTGAAATTTTTTTCCCATATGCAATGAGTGTATACACTTGAAATTCGAGTAAACCTACAAGGAAATAAGCCAAAAATACAATTAAAAAAAATAATTTTCTCCTTTTCCCTCCAAAATATTTATGTGTATCTCTTTTTAAATTTAAATGATGTTTATTACTTTACATATTATAACATGAAAATTTCATGGGCACTTTTAGGCTAAAATTTCCTCCGATGGGGGATCCTGCAAAGCTCAGTTAAAGTCTCTCGTAGCCAACACAACCCCCACTGAGAGATACCTCCCCTCACTCTTGCACTACCTCCACTAAATTCCAATACAATCCACCTCCTAAAGACTTTGTTTCCTGCCAAAAACGCCAAAGGCACCCAAGACAATACCAACAACCCGTGAACACCAAAGTAGAGGAGTCTTCCCAAAAACTCAAAACAAGGTAAAACATAGCTAATTTTCATGGACACAAGGATGAGCCTACCCTTGGCTAATGTAGGCTAAGGTTTTAAACAGATAAATATAACAGATGGTAAATACCACCTTTCGTCGTCCCCCTCTTTGGCTAGTAGGCCAAGAATACTGAGACAAGACACACAAAAATCGACCTTAAGCCACATAAACCATGCACATGTTGAGGACCCCAAAATATGAGCCAAATTAAGCTTACAACCTTTACATCCTACGCTTTCAATGGCTGGAGATGAAAAAATTCAAATACACAAAAATTGGCAACACTAACTAGAGTCTAGGAAAAACATAATTGCAAGGAAACCCACCTAAGAGACTAAGAGGACTTACCAAGGAACCCACTGTGAAAACCCAATTTAGAGTCACCCCCTCGTCCTACGAGTTTGGTTGACACCTCACTTGGATTGAGCTTCCCTAGCACTAGAATGATCCCTAATTATCGACCTCTCCAGTATCCTAGACCTGGCACATTTGATCTCCAACAACACCATAGATGAATCCTTTCTTGCGTTTGTAGATTGTCATCACAAAGTATCATGATTTGAGGAGTAGGCACAAGTTGGTGACCCATGCATGCACTTGAAGTCATTATCCACCTTCAACCAAAGTTGAAAATGTTGAAACCAGTGTCACCAACCCACTCATATAACTGATGCCCATGATTTCGAAGATTCCCCGTGTAATCATCTGTGTGTTGCCAAAATGACACTTTTAACATTGTGCACCTTATGAGAGAGGGACGAGTTCCCCCTCCCCCCCCCCCCTAGTCTAACATTGTGTCTTCGCCCTCATTGTGTCCAAAACTGAATTCTACTTAAATGAAAGTGAAATTTACATTATTCACATTGTTAAATTTTAAAATTTGTAAAAATACAAATATTTTTTATTTGAGAATTAAAATTAATCATACAAATGTAATATAGGATTTAATACAAATATATGTAATAAAATGTTAAAATAAAATTACATTTGATTTATTCCCCTAATTGGGGTGAATCCTTAAAGGAATAGTGGGTTGGGGGATCATGTCTGCCACTTTGTTGCGATGAGAGGAGTAAATGTTTGGGTGGCATGGCCAACCCCTCTCACACATAACCACATGGCTTGCTTTCAAAGTTAAGTTGAAGTCCTATGGTATGATACGTTATCTTTTTGTTGGTTTTATTCACCAGACTATGCAAGGTGGCAACAATCAAACCCCCTACCCCACGAGTGATGTTTGGAAGGAGATTTGAAGTGAGGTCGATTGAAAAATCTTTGTACTTGTTACATGTGGAAATTTTTTATGGTAATCTATGTAAGGGGTATTGGAGGAAGGGCTTTGATTACTGCATTGAGGGTTGCATGTTGTTTTGATTTTCTGAAGCTATTGTGGAAGAAAATAGGCTATGCAGTTAGATGCATATCCTTGGATGATCCTCATGGCATTGGCATTGTGAATTTTGATGCAGGTCGTCTAGTTCTAGGATGGATGCATCTCTCAGCTTATATAGTATGGGTATCTCTTCCTCCCATTAAGTCTCTATTAATTTCATGGTTTTTCCTTAATTGTCTCCTTGCATGTCCTTGAGAGGGGCTTTAGTTGTCTCTGGACCCATTTTCATGCATGTAGTGGTTTGAAAAAATTTCTATGTTTTGTGGAGGCATTTCTCCTAGTTTGATAAACTACATTGCATGTCCTTTCTTAGGGATCCTTTTTGGTTGTGGTCAAATTTTTGTGGTTTTGTGCTTCTTTTATCTAACTTTGGTTTTGACACCAATGGGGTTATCATCAATCCAGACACTAAATCTGCAAGATTCTAATCTCAAAGTTTCTCCTAGTTTATTGGTATTAGCCTATCTTATATGGCGATACCCCTTTGTTGGTTGATGACTTTGTCTAGCTCTATGTCCTCTAGAAGATAGCTTGGATCTTCCTTCCTCTGTTCTGTTGTTGATTCGGGTTGGGGTTCATGATCTCTTTGGTTCGTGGTTGTCTTTCACAGGTTTAAATCCTAGGCTATTCATATTATTTCCTAACATGCAACACTAGTGCATGCATAATTGTCTTACGGGGAAGGCCACACCCCCCCAAGGGCATAAATAGAGCCCAACAACATGACCAAGAAGCCTTTGATACATATCATGCAACAATTACCCCCAAGAAAATAACAATATTCATTAGTTGGAGTCTCTTGTTGTTGGGGACAAACATTCC
The DNA here is from genome assembly GCA_000404065.3 of Pinus taeda. Classification (NCBI taxonomy): domain Eukaryota; kingdom Viridiplantae; phylum Streptophyta; class Pinopsida; order Pinales; family Pinaceae; genus Pinus; species Pinus taeda. The sequence goes on along the minus strand of APFE031073694.1, from coordinate 2,737 downwards.
TTCTTAGATTAAGATATCCCAGAAGATATATTTACTTGGATTCTTGACCCAAGGCATAAGCAGGGAAGAAGAAGGTATTATTTTAGAGCCTCGGATCTATATTTCAAAATGAAGATCTTGTTGGGGTAGGTATTGAAGGATAATTAGGTTGAAAGATACAATAGCTTTTCCATCTTCGAGGATGTAAAATGAGTCCAACGTCACTGGAAGTTTGTTTAGAGAGGACTGATTAGAAGTTGAAACGCACCTTAAATGAAGAATTTTGCGAAAATAAAAATATTAAAAAGGAATGTCCTTACAGACTTTCAATTTCTACCTCACTAATGATTTGTCATGCTTCATCTTCTGTAGTTGATATGGTTGAATAGCCTGCTTCAGATTTTGGAATAAAGTCTCTTAAATGTCTTCTAATGAATTTTGGAGTTGTTGTCACTGTAGGCAAGTATTCAGAGTCTTCACTTCGAATATATTTTTGTTGTTGCTCCAAATTGGACAAATTTATTTTTATTGAAGTGATTTCAGGTCCCACTATAAAGAAAAAGATTTCAGGTCCCTTTGTAATTATGAAACTGACTTTTATTTTTCAGGTTACTTTAGGTGATTTAATCAATGTCTTCAAAAGGCTGCAAAGTCAGGTCCCTTTACTGGAAAAATACAGATCCCTGTAAACTGTAATGTCTTCAAAAGGTAATTAAAATATCTGCAAAAGGATTAGATTTTCAAAAACTCACAAATTTTACACCTCCTCCTTGACCTTGAGAATTGACTTGTCCTCAAGTCTCTTTACATGCAAAAATGTTTTATTTGTTGTGAATAAACTTGATAGATACAAATATTATTCAAAATAAATCCTCATAAGTAAATGAAAAAATATCTACTTGTAGATCTTTTTGTGAATTCTCATTGGCCAATTTTACTTGGTTTTCCAATGAGAATTTTGGCTTATACTGTGCTAGTTTCCTGGATTTTCATAACTAAACCTCTTGTTTTTTCTTTTTTCTTTTTATTTATTTTTTATTTCTTAAATTAAATCTGAAATGGAAGAGAAATGGGGTGGATTAAGGGAGTATGGTAATCTTGTGAAGGAAAATAGATGGAAAGTGAAATGGATGAATCCAGACTTCAATATGAATGTATTATGAAACTTGGAAGAAGTACAATGGCATAAAATAGGGTGGATGAATGGCATTATGAATGGTAGATATTTTTAGAAGTCTCTTTAGTATTTGATGTGACATTGACATGATATGGAACTTGAATTCTTCTTTTGATGATTGAATTCATGGGTTTTGCCTTGATCTCAATTCATCTTCAAGTATTTGTTGATCGTCCACTCAAAGATTTTTGTAACAATATCCAAGGATTTATAACCATGTCAGATGATATTCCGCTTTGATTAACTTGAATATTTCATACCCCCATGTATGAATTTCCAAAACTTCGACTTTGAAAATCACTTGTTCATAGATTTGACCCTTTGACCTGCAAAAACTAAGCATTCCTTGCAATAAAATGTGATATGATGGGAGAAGAAAGGTGATCGGTATTTATCCTTCTAATAAATTTGTAAAATAAATGAAAAAATGCCTAAAAAAAATAAATCCAAAGAAGATAAATGAAGAAAAATGCATTTGTTTACCTATTGAAAAGGGGCGGTGAGCCCAAATCTCTCGACAGTGTTTTATTCACAAAATCTTTATCTTATATCCAATTTAAGTGATTCCAAAGATAGATTGAAGTGGATTCATAGGGGTATTTCCACTAGAAATATGTTTTAAAAGTGATTTTAAATTACATGTCAAACCTACTAAGGAACACCTTACTTGATGGGACTATTCGTGAATTTCTTTCTAGACCAACAGTCACTAATTTGAGCATAAAATTTTCATACAAGCATTGATTGATGTGAATCCAATTGGAGATTAACTTAGACTCATAGAACTACCTCAAATGGAAACATTTTTTAATATATCTTGATTTGATATCTCAAATCCACTAATGAACAAACCTAAGAGGAAAAGTTTCACCATGATATTTTTAAGACATGTAGTTACTAAATGTGTCATAGAATTTTCATATGATCTCCAAATGGGATGGTCCAAATTATTGCTTAAAATAAACTTGAATTTGTATCTCCCATATACATAGGTTTTGAAAATAAGATTATTTGATATGTGAAATATGCCAATGAACACTCAATATGTAGAATTATCACTATCCAGATTTTATGACAAGCAATCAGTGATTCGAACATAAAATTTTCATATGATGTTGGTTTGAGGTGATTCAAATTTAAATGTAAAATAGGCCCTAAGGGCCATATCTCCTAGAAATATATTGTAAAATTATGTCCATTAAATCCCTCAAATCATAGTTGTACTAACTTTGTTCTTGAATTTTCTGCGTGAGACCTAGTTGTTAGCCTCCTACTGCAGCAGGTTACTCATATTTCATGATTGACATTTTCACAGACCAAATATGTCATACTTTGCATGCTGCAATGCTCCATATTTGCTTAATAGTCTCCAAGCGAAGAAGGCTACTCAGAGTTCATCTAACTGCTTTCCAAATTTTGAGAAGTTATTCTCGTGTTGTACAATTTTCAGTTGAAGGGAGGTCCAAACAGCTTAATCTTGGTCTCCCTAGGTTTCAATTTCCTGTTTTAGAATATAGAGAATGAAAATCTGTCCAAACAGCTTAATCTTGGCAGATTCTTAGATAGGTAGAGAATCAAAGG
>APFE031073678.1:0-10225 GCA_000404065.3 Pinus taeda | reverse complement strand
ATATTTGGTGTAAATTGTCGGGTGATCCAAAATCTTTTTGCTTACAGATGTGTTAAAGAATTACATGCATAAATTTTAGCTTAACATAGAAATTTAATGTGCACATGAGAGAAGAGGAGAAAGACATAAATCATGAAAGAAGACAACAAGACTTGATAACGGAGTTCGTCCGACTTGGACTACGTCTCCAGGCCCTGCTCGATCAATGGGAAGGCCTTCATTCATTAAGTGGCATGAGAAAGAAGAGTACAAGCATCAGTTACAAAAAGGAGTTTTATACCTCCATACTAAAAAATGGCCAAAAACTGTAGAACTCTGATGGAGAAACGGATAGCGCCATTACGTTCCTGGAATCTAGAAATGCTAAAACCATATAAAAATTGTCAAATTCTGAGAAAGTGAAAATTTGGCCCTCCAGCAAATAATCTGCCTCGAACTGTGTGCGCTCCCTCCTCTACCTGGGCACACTGATAAACTATGTTTAAATAATAAACGGTGGGCGGATTACACAACAATAAGTTGTGGCGCAATGGTAAACTTGGAGAGTTGTTATAGAGGGGTTGGGGGATTAAATCCCGCCCCTCCCCATTTATCCATGCAATATTACATAGTGTAATTTTGGGGGGCGGGTCCACCGTACTTAGTGGCCCGCTCCCCCCATTTCCGCTGCCACCTTTTGTGATTGGGTGATGTGGAGGGGCGACGGGGTTGAAAACCCGCACCCCCCACTACTTTACTATGTCTGTTGAGTGGGTTGTGGGGTGGTGGTGTCATGGCCGCCCACCCCGCTTATTTTATGTTGTTCGTTTCTGTGGGTACTAGGGGCGGCGGGGGTCATGGCCGCCCACCCCACTATTTTTTAATATGGTTATGGATTGGGGTGGCAGTGTTGGTGGCCTACCACCCCTTTTTTTTAACAATTTTTGTTATATTAAAATAACATGGTCATTTTTGAAAATCCGGATTTTGACCAAAGGAGTCATTTTAACCAGGCAACAATTTCGCCCGAAATCTGGCCAGATTCCTTCTGCCGAAAAAGTCCAAATTGTGTCTTCATTAATCCTACCCAGTCAGCGAAAAGTCAACCCAAATTTGACTGCCTCTATCTCCTTCATCCGGACTTGGATTGGAGTGTCATTTACATCGTTAAAATCAGGGCGACGAGCATTTCGATCTGATGTCAAGTTAATCATCTTTCTGCCACTTTGAATTTTAAGCCTTTTCCATGCCACTAGTGTCTGGAGATCCACCTGGATCAATCCTCTTCATTGAGGATATTTTGGACCGCCAAAAGCTTTATCAGTCAATTGGCAAGTGAGGGAATTTTTCCCTCACTCTTTCTTTTTCCAACCATTTTGCCTTGTTAGCGTGCATCCCCTTGAAACCAACTCAAAGGTATTCCACATCTCCTCATCGCGAAGTCCTGGTTTTGCTGTCAAGGATGATGTCTCCAGGTAACTCATCAAGATACTCTGGTGCAAAGTCATGAACTGTAGGAACTGTGCCCACCTCTTCGGTGTCCATAATCGATGGTGGCTTATATAACTTTAACTTTTCCACATTCACTACGGAGTACATCTGCATATATATTGGCAAATCGAGACGGAAGGCATTGTTTCCAATCTTCTCCAAGATGGTGAATGGCCCATACCAGATTGGTTGAAACTTCTTCCCTTCTCCCTTCATCCTATCCTTGCTGATGTGGAACCACACTTTGTCGCCCACTTGAAATTGATGGTCGAATTTGTCTTTGTCATGTTGAGCCTTGTACCATGCTTGACTTTTCTCCAACTGCTCCTGTATTGCTTAGTGAATCAACTGGATCTGTTGAATGAACCATTGCGCTTTGTCCCTGTCATCACGTCCACTGGAGTCATCTTCCCTTCCAAAGACCATATCAAAAGGGTCTTTTGGTAGGTAGCTAAAAGATGTCTCAAATGGTGAACGATGCGTAGATGAGTGAACTGCTCAATTGTAGGAATGTTGCACATATTGAAGATGCTCATCCCACAACTTAGGATGTTTCCCACAATCGCCTCGCAACAAGTGTACCATAGTGCGGTTGACAACCTATGTCTGTCTGTTAGTTTGTGGATGAAATGTCGTGCTTCTTTTCAACTTGGTGTCCATCATCTTCCACAAGCTGGTCCAAAACTCTCCAAGAAAGCGAAAGTCTCGATATGACACAATCGATGTGGGCAACCCAAAATGGAACCAAACATGCTGAAAGAAAAGATATGCAGTCTGCTCTGCAGTGGTCTTCTTTTTACAAGGCATTAAAATACACATCTTATTAAAATGGTCAACGACGACATACAAATAGTCGTGACTTTTCCTAGACAAAGGCAAACCTCCTACAAAATCCATCAACACACTTTCCCATGGACGACTCAAAATAGCGAGTGGTGTGTCGAGCCCAAGTTTTCTATTGGAGGGCTTTGAAACAAAACAGATCACACATCCCTTTACATAGTGAGTCACAATGTTCTTCATATGAGGCCAAAAACAAAATCTTTGTACATGACACAAAGTTTTTTCAACACCAAAATGACTAGACACAAGGGAGGTGCAGGCCTCCCAAATTACATGTACTCTTTCTCCTGTGGGTATGCATAATTTTCCAAGGTGATACAACAATTTCCCTGCAAGTGATAGTTGTCCACCTATGAACCATGGGTTAGTTTTGCATAAATCTCCTTAAAGTCATCATCGTTATCATATTTTTCAGCATAACTTTCAAAAGATAATGAAGCATTATGCAAAATAACAGAAGCAGAAATAGGAGGGCAAGATAGCATATCGGCCACTTTGTTTCTAGTGCCCTTCTTATACTTTCTTACCAGATGAAACTGTTTAAGAAAACCCATCCACCTGAACTGACGAGATTGTTGCAACTTGGTTTGTGACTGAAGATACTGCAAGGGCTGATGATCCGTATGGACGATGGTCTCCTTGCTGATCAGGTAGTGTTTCCACTTTTTCACACTCTGGACCAAGGCATATAACTCCTTGTCATAAGTGGGATATTTTATCACAGCCTGAGAGAATTTCTCTGAATGGTAACATATCAGCTTCTTTTGCTGCATCAGTACAACTCCTATGGCATATCCGTTGGCATCTATCTCGATCTCAAATGGCTGTGGAGATCTGGTAAGGCCAAGACTGGTGTGGTCCTGATCTTTTCTTTCAATGTTTCGAAGGACTTTGTTGCTTTCCTCCCCATTGAAAAACTTGCTTTACACTTGTCAATGCATGTAAAGGTGTTGCAATAATAGAGAAATTGGCAATAAATCTCCTCCAATATTGTACTTCACCCAAAAAGCTATGAACCTCGATTACACTACTAGGCTTAGGCCAATTTATAATTGCTTCAACTTTAGAAGGATCAATTTTTAGCTGACCATGACCAACAATATGACCTAGGTAAACCAAAAAGGTTTTCCCAAACTCACACTTTGACAATTTTACATAGAGTTTTTCGTTTTTAAATACATCAAGCACTTTCTTCACATGGCATACATGTTCATTCCAACTTTTATTAAAGATAAGAATATCATCTAGATATACAAGAAAAAATTCATCAATGAAAGGCCTAAAGAGATCATTCATGACCCTCATGAAAGTGATTGGAGCGTTGCAAATTCGGAATGGCATCACCATCCATTCGAACAACCCCTGTTTGGTCTTGAAGGTGGTTTTCCACACATCCTGCTCTGCAATTCGGACCTGGTGATAACCACTACACAAATCCAATTTGGTGAAATAGATAACATTCTTTAATTGATATAATAAGTCATCAATGTGGAGAAGAGGATAATGATTTTTCACCATGATTTTTTTTAGTGCTCAATAATCCACGCACATCCTCAATGTGCCATCTTTTTTCGGCACTAAGACAATCGGTTAGCCACATGGAGAAGTGCTCGGTCTGATGACTCCTTGGTTCAATAGTTCCTGCATCTGCTTTTTGATCTCCTCCATCTTAATGGTCAACATCCTATACATGCCAATATTTGGCAAAGGAGCGTCATGCGGAAAATTGATCTCATGTTGGATTTCCCTCTTTGGAGGTAATCCCCTTGGTTCCTAAAACATCTCATCATAGTTAGAAATTAATTCACATAATTCATTTTTATGCACATGATCACAACCCTAGAAAGCATCGGATAATTCTGCATCTTTTCCCCTTACAACCATAAGCATGCAACCCTTACTGGAATTCACCAACCTCTTCATTTGTCCTACACTTACAAGGCTAGCATTGATTTTAGTTTGATGAGCCCTTACAATATATTCTACCCCATCTTTTGTGATTTGGAATTTGTTTTCATGACAGAAGAAGATTTCCTTTCTATCATATAGATATGGACTCCCTAACACCATGCCACAGATATCCAATGGTATCACATCAAGTTTTACCTCATCCACTAACTTAGAAGCGATCACAAATTTAACCTCACACTGCTTAGTTACATTCAATTTTGCTTTATCATGTATCCATCTAAGTGGGTAGGGTTTTGGATGTGGTTTGGTTTCTAAGCCTAGCTTCTTTACCAAGGACCCTGAAATTAAGTTTGCTTGGGATATGGTATCAAATAGAGTTTCCACTTTTGTATGATTTATGATAACTCTAATATGAAATAGCTCAATTTTCTTTCGTTCATTAGGAAGAGACTCATCTATTGAACTAGTGACGTCATGTTATTCATAATTAACATGAGGTGTAAGAGTACCTTCTGTTCCTATTGTTGTGATCAATGCTTCATCTCCCGAATCAGATCCAAGGTCTTGCTGCACAGTTGCCACTATCTTCTGCTTGCATTTTCCTCCATACTTCTTTGGTCTCTTTTCCAGGTACAGTTTCCAACAATGATCGTCGTCATGACCTTCCTTTTCGCAGTGAGTGCAATAAGGTCTTTCTCCTTCATCTTTCTTGGTTGTTGCCATCCTCTTCTCCTTTCCTTTTCCTTTCACTTTGGGTTTGCCATTTGGAGGTTTTAAAGGTGGTTTCTTGAAATGATCATCTATTTCATTTTTGCCCCTCTTCTCAAGATGAATGGCCTTTACACTGGCCGAGTCAATAGTAGTTGGTTCAAATAGTAATAATGAATGTCTAAGGTAACTATGTAAAGATACAATATACTTAGTTACTACTTCAAGTGAGTCAAGTGCAATGCCCAAATTAAGTGCCTTTTTTCTGAATTCCTCAATAAAGCTTTGAACATCCTGACCTCTGCCTTGCCTTAAGTATTGCCAATCCATTAAGGCTTTTTGTTTATAACCCAAGGGATAGAATTGTTCCTTTAATGCAGAAATGAAACTAGGCCATGAGGAAAGAAGATTACCGACACTCTTATTGCTTCGCAATTTGCTCTCCCACCATATGAGAGCAGTGCTACTCAGCCGAAGAGAGGCCAGCTGAATCTTTGCCTCGTCATCTTCGATTTGTTTAATCCTGCAGTAGATTTCAATCTTCCTAATCCAGTTATTACGCTTTTCTGCATTACTTTCACCATTAAACATGGGAAGATCAAATTTGACATCTAATTTAAAAAAAGGTTTCTTAGATGCATCCCTTGAATTTCTGTGATGATGGTGATGAGAGGAAGAAGAACTTTCACTCGTGGAAGGAGGAGGGGGTTCTTCTCCACCATTTCCATGCACTAAACCTTGTTCTTCTAGATTTCTCTCTTCTGCTTTCTCCAGCCTTAAAAGCAACTGACCGATATTTTCTGCCATTGTATAGAAGGTTTTGCGGAAATTGCGCTCCTCTTCATGACGAGCCTCTTCATCTGCCATGTTTCTCCTTCGATGTGCATGCATCGCTTCGAGATCGAAAGACTTTAGTTTCCCTTCGCCTCTTCAGACCCTGTTTCTTGTTAGCATACAAAAATGCAATTCACATCTAAAAAGACGTGCTATGATACCACTTGATTCAAAATATTTTGCTTATAGATGTGTTAAAGAATTACATGCATAAATTGTAGCTTAACATAGAAATTTAATGTGCACATGAGAGAAGACGAGACACACATAAAGCATGAAAGAAGACAACAAGACTTGATAACGGAGTTTATCTGACTTGGACTACGTCTCCGGGCCTTGCTCGATCAATGGGAGGGCCTTCATTCATTAAGTGGCATGAGAAAGAAGAGTATAAGCATCAATTACAAAAATAAGCTTTATACCTCCATACTGAAAAATGGCCGAAAAATGCAAAACTCTGATGGAGAAAGAGATAGCACCATTGCATTTGTGGCATCGAGAAAAGCTGAAACCATATAAAATTTGTCAAAATTTGACAAAGTGAAAATTCGGCCCTCTTGCAAAAAATCTGCCTCAAACTGCGTGCGCTCCCTCCTCTGCCTGGGCGCACTGAGAAACCATATTAAATAATAAACGGTGGGAAAATTACACAACAATCAGTTGTGGCGTAGTGGTAAACTTGGAGATTTGTTGCGGAGGGGTCAGGGGATCAAATCCCACCCCTCCCCTTTTATCCATGCAATATTACATAGTGTAATTTTGGGGGTTTAGTCCGCTGTACTTGGTGGCCTGCTCCCCCCATTTCTGTTGCCGTCTTTTGTGATTGGGTGATGTGGAGGGGCAACGGGGTTGATAGTCCGTGCCCCCCACTACTTTACTCTGTCCGTTGTGTGGGTTGTGGGGTGGCGGGGTTGATGGCCGCCACCCCTTTTTTAACAATTTTTGTTATATTAAAATAACATGGTCATTTTTGAAAATTCTGATTTTGACCGAAGGAGTCATTTTAACCAGGTGACAATTTTGCCCGAACTTTGGTCGGATTTGGCCAGATTCCGTCTGCCGGAAAATTCCAAATTTTGTCTTCATTAATCTTGCCCAGTCAACGAAAAGTCAACCCAACTTTGACTACCTCTATCTCCTTCATCCGGACTCGGATTGGAGTGTTGTTCGCACTGTTGGAATTATGGTGACAAGCACTTCGATCTGATGTCAAGTTAATTGTCTTTCCACCACTTTGAATTTTGAGCCTTTTCCATTCCACTGGTGTCTGGAGATCCACCTAGATCACTGGGTGATCTTTTCTTTTTGATTATGCAAGATTACAATTAAGGAAGTAGGAATAGAGTTTAGGAAAGTTCATATAATTTCTAGCATTTCCTATGCTTCGTCTCTAAGTTTACCAAACCCTCGAGTTGACAATTAAGTGTTGAAGGAGTCTGCTTAACAACAATTCCTACACCCAACAAGAAGTACTTGTCAGAGAGGTACTATGATGACAAAGCTAAGGAGTTTTATGAGATGTGGATGGGTTCTATGACAAATGATGAGCATACTAGCAGATTTTTGGAGCTGTTGAGATATGTGCCTTACCTCAAGGAGAAGAAGGTCAAGGTTGAGAGATTCATTAGTGGATTTCCAATTGCATATAGAGATTGGATTGAGTTCGATAAGCCTTGAAGATTGGAGGAGACCATCCAAAAGTTGAAGCATTTTATGAGCAATAGAAGTGCAAAGTTGAGCCCAAGAATGACATGAAAAGAAATGATAAAGCTAAAGGAAAATGGCCACCAAAGAGAGGAAGACCTCAAGATGCAAGTGAGAAGTAAAATGTAGTTCCTTACAAGATATTTAATACAACTGAGAAGGGATGTGGAGAGAAAATAGCTAGAGGAAGCGGTAGGGAACCATTGTAGTGCTGGACATGTGGTAAGGGTCATCGTAAGAGGGATTTTCTGTAGTATCAGAGTGGTGGTAGACCCCAAATCTACAGTGCTCAAGAGGCGCATACAGTTGGTGATGTTGGTCATATCATTCCTAAGATATATGTAGTTGTGGACAAGAGGCGGGCGGATAATCAGACATCGATCGTTGAGATGGATGGTAAGATTTGTGATCAAGTTGTTTCTGTTTTGATTGATCATAGATCTAACTATAGTTATATTAATCCTGACCTCGTGGATAAGTGTGGTTTGAGAAAAGAAGTGCATGCATAATCTTGGTTAGTATAGTTTTCTATAGGTACAAAGAAGCGAGTTCACCATTGGGTAAGAGCTTGTGCATTTGAGTTAAATGGTATGCCTACAATAACGCATTTTGGGTTCATATAGTATGATTTTGGGTGTGGTTTGGATATACCTTCACATAACCAAAGTGGATTGCTTCGACAAGGCCATTGAGTGTGTGGATGATAGTGGGGAAAAGTTGACTTTTCAAGGGAAGAAGAAGCCTACATGAGTGAGCATGGTTACTGCTATGCGGGCTAAGCGTAGTTGCAATTTTTTTTTTGTGATGTTCACAGTACACATTTCTAGTGATAATGGTAAGGAGGTTGAGGATGCATATGTGTTATGCAGATACCCAATTTTGCAGCAATTTCAGGATGTATTTCCTAAGGACATTATAGAGTTTCCACCTCATAGGGAGGTAGACTTTTCTATTGAGTTGGTGCCAGGGGTAGCCCCAACATCAAAAGCCCCTTATAGGATGAACACACCCAAGCTGGTTGAGTTAAACTTGCATCTAACGGAAATGTTGGACAAGGGATACATTAGGTCGATTGTATCGCCTTGGGATGCACCAATGTTGTTCTGAAGAAGAAAGATGGTACTCTTATATTGTGCATTGACTACATGCAGTTGAAAAAAGTAATGAGCAAGAACAGGTGCCCTTTGTCAAATATTGATTATTTGTTTGATCAATTGAAGGGATCTAAGATCAACTTGAGATCGGGATACCATCAAGTACGCATCAAGGAAGAGGATATCTTTAAGACTAATTTCAGGACTAGGTATGGGCATTATGAGTTTGTTGTTGTTCCATTCGGTTTGAATCACGCTCCAACTACATTTATGTGTTTGATGAATAGTGCATTGTGTCCTTATTTGGACAAGTTTGTTATTGTATTCATTGATGACATACTCGTATATTCTAAGAATGAGAAAGAACATGTTGAGCATTTAGAACCAATGTTGAGGTTACTAAGAGAGCATCATTTGTATGCTAAAATTATCAAGTGAAGCTTCTTTCAGATGGAGGAACATTATTTGGGGCATGTTATCTCTAAGGATGGCATAGCAGTGGATCCAAAAACAATAAGGGCTATTATGGAGTGGGCAGCCCCTAAGAATGTGAATGAGGTGAGATCATTTATGGGATTGGCAGACTACTATAGAAGGTTCATCAAGAACTCGTTATGAAACTAGCGCACAAAAATATAGAAAAGATAGATGAACGCCTTAGAATTTAGCCTCTTCGAGGGGGCAACCTCCTTTACATTACACAAATGAACAATTCTTGGATGATTACAAATGTAAATACCTCCTTTCTATATATAGGATTCTAAGGGGTCATAATGTAATCAGATCCGACATACGTAATAATGTAAGGGGACATATTATAACAATAGTGGGTTTCTATGGGGCCACATAGTAACATTATGGGGACTACAGGGTACCAATATAATAAGGGGGTTGTACTAATACAATAAGGGGTACACTAGTAGTATAGGGCCTAACAGCCCCTCTCCTTCAAAAAGTGTTGTCCTCAACGCTTGAGTAGTTCTTGATGCTTCTGTATAAAATTCTTGTCCTCCCATGTGGAATCTTCAGCGGGTAAGTTCTTCCACTTGATGAGATACTCTGAAATTGATCGATTCCGTAGCTGTCGAGTTCTTATTTCTGTGACTGCTCCAGGTTCCAATACGAATTTTCCTTCCTTGTCAAGTTCTGGCAATATTGTTAGAACTGGGATATTCGGCAAATTTTGAATGAGTTCCCTCCCTGCTTCGCCATTCTTCCATTCATACCTTCCTTTGTTTATCAAATTTGGCTGGATAATTGTACGAACCTCTACCATTTTTGCAACCATTTGTTCAATTTCACTCCTTTGGGCATATGGATATCTATAAGGCTTGATGTCTGGAGGAACACATCCTGGAATAAAATGAATAGCATGATCATGATCACGAATACGTGGTAGACCTTTGCAAGTCTCAACTACCTTGGAATTATTGTCCAAGACTTTTTGGAGATCTGGAGAAATACATGATTTCGATGTGCGAACAGTTAGTGAATATAATTGTGCAATTACGCCTCGTTGTTCTTTCTTTATAAGCTTTGTCATTCCGTTAAAGTTGATTATCTTTCCTGGTTTCCCTATGATACCCTTTAATTCAACTTCCTTTCCTTCCGAAGAAAATTTCATAAAAAGTTCTTGAAAATTAAAAGCTATTGTACCCAAG